>KV012626.1:348051-374170 GCA_001598015.1 Dorcoceras hygrometricum
AGAGTCTTCAAGGCTTGTTGATTCCAGACGTGTGCACAAGTCATGTAAGCTTGCAGCTGAGTTTGATTTGAAACTTGTTTCATCAAATACGACGTGTGCTGATTCTTCAACTGTTAAGCTTCGATTGTTGAACACTCGAAATGCTTTGCTTACTGCTGAATATCCTAAAAAGATACCTGCATCAGATTTAGGTTCAAAGGCTGTTAGATGCTTTTTGCCATTATTATGAATGAAGCACTTGCATCCAAACACCCTGAAATATGAAATGTCAGGTTTTTTGCTATTCCAGATCTCATATGGGGTTTTATCGTGCATCCTATTAATCATTGATCTGTTTTTAGTGTAACATGCTGTGTTAACTGCTTCTGCCCAGAATTTTTGAGAAATGCCGGAATATGCAATCATAGCTCTGGCAGCCTCTTTAAGAGTGCGGTTTCTCCTTCCAGCTAACCCGTTTTGCTGAGGAGTTCTTGCTGCTGATAGCTCATGCTTTATTCCCAAGTCTTCCAGATAAGAAGTTAGTTTAAAGTTTAGAAATTCAGTACCGCGATCACTTCTTATCCGGTTGACTGAACAAGATTTGTCGTTTTGTAAACGTTTTAAAAGTTTTATCAGCTGGTCGGCGGTTTCAGATTTTGCTCTTAAAAATAACACCCAAGTATATTTTGAAAAATCATCAACAACTGCAAGGGTGTATGACATTCCCCCTAAACTCGTGACTGAAATAGGACCAAAGAGATCCATGTGCAAGAGCTCAAGGCAACGGGAAGAACGTTTACCGCCTTTGTTTTTGAAAGTGGATTTTATTTGTTTTCCCAGCTGACAAGCTGCACAAATATTGTCCTTTGAAAAACAGATTTTTGGCAGACCAGAAACCAAATCATGTTGACTCAATTTAGAAATTGTTTTGAAGTGCAAATGGTTCATCCTTTGGTGCCACAACCAGCTCTTGGAGGAGCCAGCTGCGAGGCACAATTGTTCAGTTGCCTGCTGATCTAACCAGTTGATAATGTAGGTATTCCCCGAACGTTTTCCTACCAACATGGTTAGACCAGTTGAGTTCTGAACTGTGCACGTGTGTTGTTGAAACTTGACTATGTAACCTTTGTCACATAGTTGACTAATGCTGATTAAATTGTATTTAAGATTATCAACAACAAGAATGTCAGATATAGAAATGTTACCATGGGTAAGCTGACCCTTACCCACAGTGTTACCGTAAGCATTGTCTCCAAAGACTATCTTTGCTCCTTTGTGAGGAACAACATCTGTCAATAGCTTGGGATTTCCAGTCATGTGTCTGGCACATCCACTGTCTAAGTACCAGATTGTTGATGCATCGGCTGCTGCTTTGTACCTGTAACCCTGCAAACATACAAAGCAAAATTTGGTACCCAATTTTACTTGGGTCCTGATTGGATTACCCCTTTCGGGACCCAGATTTGAACAATCCTCACGGTTTTTCCAGTTCTAGGATCCACGAAAGTATGTGAAAAATCACGTGCTGGTCTTTTGAGTTTTGGTTTCATATTTTGATCATATTGATCTCTCCTCTGCTGAAACTTTTTCCAACCCGATTTAACCTTCTTAAAGTTATGCCACGACTGGTTAGGAACAAATGGTTTTTGACTAGCTTTCTTAACTTAAGTCCGAGTTACCAGACTTAAGAATATCTCAGTTATATTCAAACTTCTCGGCCAACTATATATGTGCGGAAAATGACCGATCGATTTGTGAACAGTAAATAAACACAAGTAATATAATCGTGTGTAATGTAAAAGATAGAGATCAGAGTTTGTTTCTGGAAGTTCGGACTTCAATGTCCTACGTCTCCCCTTCTTCCTCCTCGGAAGGTTTCACTAGAAGACTTTGATGAGAGTAGCCTTTCTACAAACACCCAATCCCGTAACCCGCAGCTACGAGAACTCCTAGTATCTCACAACGACAATCCAAGCAGGCGCAGCTGCTGGTTACAACACTTTAGTGTTTTCAAACGGCTTTTTGAGAAGCACGTTTGTTACAGACTCAATCAAATACAGCAATGAATACACTTTGTGAGTACTGTAAAAATCTCTGGTTTCTAAGACAAAGAAACTTGATTCAAAAATGTGAACCAGAGAGTGACACTCGAAGGTATAACAATGAATATCAACAAAATGAAAATTCTTCGAGTGCTTGAGCTTTGGATGCGTTCAGCGAAGAGTAAGCTCTGGGAGTATTTTGACAGCGTTTTTGCAATAGCAGTGGCGAGAGTTCTTCAAAGCAAAATGTCTGCTATTTATAATCTTCATTCAACGGTCGATGAATCCAGATAAGGTAGCAAATCCTTTTTGAATTCCTGACAGTGGAACGCCGTCAATCTCGCTCCATTATATGGTAAATTGCGTTTCGTCAGGGATGCGAGTATCATTTCCATATGTGTGTACTCCCGTAGAGGCGATGTGTACTATTTTTCCAAAGATAGTACTAATCTCGTCTCCTTAATTTCAGGCGGTATGAGTGATTCTTGTTTTGGTCATCGATCTTTTCCAAATGAGTATACGATCGAATTTGAATCAACTTTATGCTTGCGCCTGAAATCTTTTCTATCGATAGATCTTTCCTTGAAGAAGACGAATGAACAGTTCCTTGCTGTCGAGAGATTTGTTGCGGTAAACGAGATTCAACCATTTGCGAATATCAGTACTGGTGACGTCATCATATCTCTCCATTTGCAAGATTTAGCACTGCTGACGTCATCATGTCTGTTAAGAACATTGAAGCTGAATAAGATGATGACGTCATGATGTCCGGTGTCCTCATGGGGCTGACGTCATCAAATCTATTGAATCGAACGATGTCGTGTTGAGCTAACTGTTTACGAAAAGCTGTCGATAGATACTTGTACTCTTTTCAGGAGCAATACTGTAGCGAGGTCTGATATCACCAGTCTATAAATAGTACTGTTCCAAGATCTGTCGAACAAAGTTATCAATGTATACTGCCCTTTCTGTTGGTAGAGCGAGTCACTGTTCCCGTTGCTGTTTGCATATACCATTGCGATACAGTAGACAAGAGCTGTTGGCAGATATCTTAATTTTCACTTCTTCATCATAACTCGAATAGCCAAATCAATTACTCCACTGTTCCAAACTGTTCCAAGATCTAATTTTGATCAACTCGAAACTTATAACTGTAGCTTGAGCTAATCACTGTTGTCAGCACTGTTGATCATCGTGAATATTGTCATTTAATTCCAAATCTTTTCTTTTCTTTGTTATCACCAAAACTATAAATTTTATCCTAACACCAGCAGATCGGAGATCTACACTTACGACCATACAGCGCTTCAAAAGGTGCCATCCCAATAGTCACCTGGTAACTGTTGTTATAAGAAAACTCAACTAAGGACAAGGAATCCTGCCAGCCACCACTGAAATCCAAAACAACTGCTCGCAGCATATCCTCTAAAATATGAATGGTCCTCTCAGATTCACCATCTGTCTGTGGGTGATAGGCTGTACGCCAATCTCGAACCCATCGTTGTCTGCAAGCTCTTCTAGAATCGGGAAGTAAATCTCGGATCTCTATCAGACACTATCGAAACCGGAACTCCATGCAATCTCACCACATGGTCAATATACAGTCGCGCCATATTCTTTATCGAGCACCTCACACCATAGGGAATGAAATGTGCTGACTTCGAGAGTCTATCAACAACAACCCAAACAGCATCACATCTCCTATTCGATCGAGGCAAATGCGTCACAAAATCCATGGCGATGTGCTCCCAATTCCACTGAGGCACTTCTAGACTCTGTAGCAATCCACCAGGTCTCATCCTCTTAGCCTTGACCTGTTGACAATTCAAACATCGAGCTACAAATCCAGAGATATCATTCCTCATGCCTTTCCACCAGAAGTGAGACTTCAGGGCATGATACATCTTCTTCTCTCCCGGATGCACACTGTATCGACTACAATGAGCTTCATTCAAGATGGATTCCTTCAAGTCAATAAAATTATGAACCACAAACCTACCTCAAAATCTCAAACATCCATCAAAAGCAACACTAATATCCTCAGACTGACCATTCTGAGCCTTAATATTCAACTCATGGACATACGGATCAGTCCTCTGCGCTGTTCTAATGTCTGATACAATCTGTGGCTCGACCTGAAAGGAAGAAACCACAAAGCAATGATCACCTGACTGAAAACGCCATCCAGAAGAACCCAAATCCTCATGAACTTTGGATATACTCATCGACGTCAACATCGTAGGTTGGGCTTTCCTACTCAAAGAATCTGCCACTAAATTCATCCACCCAGGCTGAAACTGAATCTCACACTCAAAATCCTTCAGCAACTCCATCCAGCGGCGTTGCCTCATATTCAAATCTGACTACGTGAAGATATACTTCAAACTCTTGTGATCCGTGTACACCACAAATTGTTCACCATACAAATAGTGACGCCAAATATTAAAACCAAACGCTATTGCAGCCAACTCTAAATCATGAACGGGGTATCTCGTCTCATGGGGCTTCAACTGTCGAGACGCATAAGATATCACATACCCGTTCTGCATCAACACGCATCCCAAACCACTCAGAGAGGCTTCAGATCAAACTACCAAACCTCCAGAACCCGAAGGCAAAGCTAACACAGGAGCAGTAGTCAACTTCTCCTTAAGAAACTGGAAACTCGACTCACATTCTTCAGTCCAAACAAACTTTCTATCCTTCTGGGTCAACTGAGTCATCGGCCTAGCTATCGAAGAGAACTTCTCGATAAAACGGCTATAGTAGCCAGCCAAACCTAAGAAACTACGGATCTCAGTCACACTCCTAGGTCGATCCCAGTTAAGAACTGCTTCGACATTACTCGGATCCACGAAAATCCCTTGCGCTGAAATGACATGACCCAAAAAGACAACTCTATCCAGCCAAAATTCACACTTGTTAAACTTCGCATACAGCTGTGAGTCTCTCAGTTTCTGCAAAACCAATCTCAAGTTCTCTTTATGCTCTCTGAAGTTCCTCGAATACACCAGGATGTCATCTATGAAGACAATCACAAAACGATCGATATACTCACTGAAGACGCGATTCATCAAATCCATGAAGATAGTAGTAGCATTCGTGAATCCAAAAGGCATCACCAAAAACTCATAATGCCCATATCTAGTCCTGAAAGCCGTCTTCGCCACGTCAGCGTATCTGATCCGCAACTGATGATAACCAGACCGTAGATCAATCTTTGAGTATACAGCAGATCCCTGCAACTGGTCGAACAAGTCGTCAATACTAGGCAACGGATACTTGTTCTTAATCGTCGCTTTGTTCACTGTCAAAAATCCACACACATTCTTCATAGATCCATCCTTCTTCTTCACGAAAAGAATCGGAGCTCCTCAGGGCGACATACTCGGTCTAATGAAGCCCTTCTCTAAAAGATCACGCAACTGCTCTTTGAGTTCCTTCAACTCATCTGGCGCCAACCGATTCGGAGCTCTAGAAATCGGGGCTGTTCCTGGAACCAACTCTATGCTAAAGTCAATCTCTCGTCTCGGAGGGAATCCAGGAATCTCATCCGGAAATACATCGGGAAACTCTCGAGCAATCAAAACATCGCTCAAATCTACTCTCGATACTTGGGAAACATCCAAGGCATAGATCATAAACCCTGAATTCTCTAGCGACAACAAACCAAACTTCTCCATGGCAGACACCAAAGGAATCTTAGGTCACGAATCAGCACCATAGAAATCCCATTTCTCTCCAAAATTCAGGCCTAAATCTCACTACACCATGAAAAAAATCAACTGTCGCTCTATAACTGGACAAAACATCCATTCCCAAGATAAAGTCAAAATCTCTAATCTCCAGGACTGTCAGGCCCCGTGCTAATTACTAACAATTAACACATAATAAGCGCATAAACACGGAAGCTTAAAATTAGGGCTTAAAAATTTTTGAAATACAATAGGCCTGAACATCAAATCATACTTTCAAAATAGCGATAACAAAATACGAGTTGACTCATACTCCAACACAACAAGTATTTTAACCAAAATAAAAATCCCCCAATACATGATAACACGGGGCATCCCCCGGTTCAATACATATCATATATATAGACTGGGACTCAGGGACGCGGGGATCGACCAGCTGAACTTCCACTCGGCCCAGCTTGATTACCTAATGCTCCTGCAAATGGGTAACACAGACCCAACAACAAAAGCAAGAAAAGAAGTACGAGGTCAAGCCTCAGTACGAAGAGCTATCAAAGCAGATAAACATGCAACATGCTATAAATCAATGCTATGAATGCATGAGGGCTATCAAGAAATCGGATACCTAGACCAGTCTACAAAAGCAGAAATGTCGCTCTTCATACCTGTCCACCAGTAGTGAGACTTCAAGGCATGGTACATCTTTCGTTCGCCCGGATGTACACTGTACCGACTACAATGTGCTTCATTCATGAGGGTCTCCTTCATGTCAATCAGGTTCGGAACTACTAATCTCCCTCTGAATCTCAAACATCCATCCGAAGCAACAGAGAAATCATCAGACTGACCTGACTGCGCCTTAATCCTCAGCTCATGGGTATAGGGGTCGGTCCTCTGCGCCTCCCTGATGTTCATCACAATTTGCGGTTCCACCTGAAGAGAAGAAACAAAGAAATACTGATCACCCGGCTGGAATCGCCAACCAGAAGTACTCAACTCCTCATGAACTTTAGAAATACTTAAGGAGGCTAGCATATCAGGCTGGGTCTTTCGACTTAGAGCATCGGCTACCAAGTTCACTCGCCCAGGCTGATACTGAATCTCACAGTCAAAGTCCTTAAGCAATTCCATCCAGCGTCGCTGCCTCATATTAAAATCCGACTGCGTGAAGATATATTTCAGGCTCTTGTGGTCGGTGTACACCACAAATTCTTCACCATAAAGATAATGCCGCCAAATCTTCAAGGCAAACACTATCGCAGCCAACTCCAAATCGTGAATCGGGTACCTCGTCTCGTGAGGCTTCAGCTGCCGAGACGCATACGCAATCACGTACCCGTTCTGCATCAAAACACACCCTAAACCACTCAGAGAAGCATCGGAGCACACAACAAATCCTCCGGAGCCAGATGGTAGGGCCAAAACAGGAGCAGTAGTCAACTTCTCCTTCAACGTCTGAAAGCTGTACTCGCACTCATCAGTCCATACAAATCTCTTATCCTTCTGAGTCAACTGCGTCATAGGCCGGGCTATCGAAGAAAACTTCTCAATGAAACGCCTATAGTAGCCGGCCAACCCTAAGAAACTACGGATTTCTGAAACGTTCCGAGGTCTCTCCCAGTTAAGCACTGCTTCGACCTTGCTCGGATCTACCGAAATTCCTTGTGCCGAAATCACGTGACCCAAAAAGATAATCCTGTCGAGCCAAAACTCTCTCCTCGATATCCACTGCATTGTTCACAGCATCCATAAAAGTCGCCGGAGACCCAGACAACACCATCCGATACAGGTCAGGTCTCAAGCCCTTCAAAAACTTGTTCCTCTTTGTTCGCTCTTGGTTCGCCACGGCTGGCATGTACACTAGAAGCGCAGAAAACCTCCTCGCATACTCGGCCACACGCATATCACCTTGCTTCAGGTTATCAAACTCGCTTTCCCGACTAGCGAAGTAGGACTCTGGGGTGTATTCGCGTCGAAAGGCCTCGCAGAAAACATCCCAAGTGAGCATAGTCCCACTATCCCGAAGCATCCTCGAAGTACTCCTCCACCAGCGCTGAGCATCATCTCGCAGCTGCAGCACTGCCAACTTCAGTCTCTTTTCTGGAGCATACTCCAGGGTATCAAACAGCTCCTCCATCTAAACAAGCCACGCCTCAGCCCTAGCGCCACCCTCAGTACCGGCCAACGTCGGTGGGTTCGTCCGCTGAAATCGGCCTAAGACTAACTCCATTCCACCTATCTGCCTAGTGACGTCATCCACCTGAGCGTCATCATCACTACCTGCTCTAGACTCCTCCTCAGAACGTCTAGTCCTTCTACCTCCTCCACGTCTCGGCGGCATCTAATCAAGCCTAGAGGTAAGACCTCACAGCAGATATAATTACAAGGCAGATAATAGATCACATAAGTCACAGAGGCAATCAAAATCAAATCAAAACTCTGTGCCTAGACTCGAGTGTGATCAAAAGAAATCGAGCTTATCCCAGTTTAAGCTCTGATACCAAAATTTCAGGCCCCGTGCTAATTACTAACAATTAACACATAATAAGCGCATAAACACGGAAGCTTAAAATTAGGGCTTAAAATTTTTTGAAATACAATAGGCCTGAACTTCAAATCATACTTTCAAAATAGCGATAACAAAATACGAGTTGACTCATACTCCAACACAAGTATTTTAACCAAAATAAAAATCCCCCAATACATGATAACACGGGGCATCCCCCGGTTCAATACATATCATATATATAGACTGGGACTCAGGGACGCGGGGATCGACCAGCTGAACTTCCACTCGGCCCAGCTTGATTACCTAATGCCCCTGCAAATGGGTAACACAGACCCAAACAACAAAAGCAAGAAAAGAAGTACGAGGTCAAGCCTCAGTACGAAGAGCTATCAAAGAAGATAAACATGCAACATGCTAAAATCAATGCTATGAATGCATGAGGGCTATCAAGAAATCGGATAACTAGACCAGTATATCAACTGGCAACTCAAATCGAGCCTCAATACCACACACAGCCAATCAGCCGGTGGAAATCATCGGTCCGTGATCATCGGGGCCCGCCAGCCCACCACAGCTCGGTGGTAGACCCTCGAATCCGGTAGTCACCGCTCCGACGATAGCGTTGGACTTCTCGGACACGAATCAACAGTCGGCCAGTCACAACGTGGCACCCAATGACTGTCCTCCAGTCGGACACACTCGAGCAAAATGTCCAGGCTGCCCACAGTTATGGCAAAGGCCTTGAACTCCACGACACTGCGAAGTCATATGATGACCTCCACACTGTCCACAAGTTACTCCTCCTCCGGAGCCACTGCCCCAGAACTCACTGAACCACAAGAACTTGAGTTCGAACGCTTCTTCAATTGTTTCCCTCGAGGCTTGAACCTCTGACGATTCAACTGTTGCTGCACTTGAGGATATTGGAAAGAAGACATCGCTCCAGGTACAGATTGAAAACTACGTCCAGCTGTCGACAGAACCTGATTCTGCACCTCCATCAGACTCTACTCAATGTCCACTGCTCTATCCACAGCCTCAGCATACGTCGCAGGGAAACCAGCTAACACCATATGGAACAACTCGGGCCTCAACCTCTCAAAAACTTGTTCCTCTTCGTCCTCTTCTGGTTCGCAACATGGGGAACATACGACAACAGCGAAGAAAATTTCCTGGCGTACTCGAACACCCTCAAGTTCCCTTTGTGAGACCTGTGTTTTCACAATCAGCAGTTGGTCGATGTGCTTGGCGTAGCCATCGAATTTGCCTAAGTGTTGGAATCAGCAGTTGGAAAGATATCAGCAGTAGTAGTAGGAATCAGTTGATGAGCGATCGCGTCAGCCGTTGATATTTCAGTCGTTGCGTTTGGTAGGAAGCAGAAGCAGTACTTTGTTAGATTTCAGTCGTTGGTGTATTAGCATGTATCCAGCTGTTGCGAGAGACCAGCTGTTGCGAGTGATCAGCTGTTGGTATGTTAGTTGATATGGTCAGCTGAGAGCGCTAAGGGACTGAAGCGACGACGTTTTGTGAACAGGAACCAGTTGTTGGTTTCTTTAGCGTGTTTTGTAGCGAGTAGCGAAACTACGTCGTTTTGATAAGTTGGAACAATAGCGTTTTGAGTGGAGCGCTTTGTACCAGCTGTTGGTGGTGATGGACATCAGCTGTTGAGAGATTTGGTGCATTGTTTTATTCAGCTGCTGGTTTGTTGATCAGCTGTTGGTAGCGAAGTGACGTGTCCCTCTGCGACGTCGTTTGATTAAGTTGGTGCGACTCCATTTAGCCTTAGCGTTGTTTGTAGATCAGCTGTTGGTTAGCGTTCCACAGTGACTAGCGGGCGACGTCGTTTTGTTTAGTTGGTCGCTGTTTAGCGATAGGCAAAAGCTGATGCGAGATTTCAGCTGCTGGTTGGGGAATATTAGTTGTGGAAACTGATTTTGTCGGTGGATCTATTCCTGTTTCTACCTGCTGATTGAGTAGTGTATTTATTAGAAGACTTGGTCTTCGATTGTTTAATAGATCCTATACTTAGAAATATTTCCCGATAGAAAATCTTGTCGCGATACCCTAGTTACTGTTCACAGTAGCCTTATCCGTCCTAATTTCCGGTGGTAGACAACTCCGACGAGAGTGAGAGTGGTAGCGTTGGACTCCTCTCGCTAAGGCGCTTCGTTCTATACCTCTTTAGAAGGCTTTGGAGGAGCTAGAAGAGTATCGCAGATCGCTAAGACATCTCCCTTGTGTATTTTGTTAGCGTAAGCGTTCCCTGCCGTGCCAATAGATCGTTGGGGTAAGAAAAAATGCTACCTTTAAGCTTTGTTAGAGCTTTCCGTTGCGTTCTATACCTCTTTAGAAGGCTTTGGAGGAGCTAGAAGAGTATCGCAGATCGCTAAGACATCTCCCTTGTGTATTTTGTTAGCGTAAGCGTTCCCTGCCGTGCCAATAGATCGTTGGGGTAAGAAAAAATGCTACCTTTAAGCTTTGTTAGAGCTTTCCGTTGAATTAGGAAGGTAGATAAGCGCTGATGGAGTCATAGCTCCCAGCTGCTGTTGTTTTGTGTTTCGGTATTTGAGCAGTAGCTTGTGTTGGTTTAGCAGGTCACAGATCTGTGTTGCTCGGACTTCGTTGTAGCAGCTGTGTGTGGTAATTGTAGCTCAGGAGCTGGTGAGGTACGGATGTTGAGCTTATATTACGGCTGGAATTGGCATGGATATTATGTGTTTGTTGTGTATGCATTGCATTGTCGTTTATGTGCTGGTTTAACTGTTGCATTGCATACGCATTATCTATTTCATTCAGTTGTTGTAGCCATGTCCTGTTGCTACTGCTGTTCTGATCCTACCAGGATGCGAGGGCGAGCGGAAATACCGCACTCTCATCTCCCTGTTGGTCTGTTAGCCCTCATGCACCGAGTGGTTAACTACCACAGTTGATGAGTTGGGCAACGGCAGGTTGAGTTTTTGTTGCATCTGGTATTCGGGTGTGGTGTAAAGATCAGTGGGTAATTCCCGTATACTTGTACACACACCAGTGGCCACCATTCTTCGCAGAATCTGTTGTCAGCTGTTGAATTCCTTGGCTCCATTTCTTGGTTGTAGCCTTCGGATGTTGCATTGTTCTTCATGCATAGCATTAGCATTATATCTTTTGTTGTTCATTGTTGTTTTATAGTTGCTCTCCGTACTGGGGTGTGACCCTGAGGTCCCTCTGTGGTTGTTGTGTTTGTTTGCCTGTTTGGTGTTTAGGTTTCCCAGGATTCGCAGCTTGTCGAGGTTTTGATCCAGCTGGTGGTGCCCCAGGAGGTAGATAGAGTGTCCCAGTTATGTATTGTATTTGTATGCACTGGTATCACTTTGGGTGGGATGTCCCAGGTGATGCTTAGATCTATATAGCTGGCAGTCTTTTAGTACTTGTGTTGTATTCAGCCGTTGGGAATTTGTGGTACTTGTATGATTGGTGTTGTTGTGGATTTATAAAACTGGGAGTATTTTGAGTATTGTGTATTTTAATTTATGTTTTAATTCCGTCAGGCCAAAAGTAAAAATTTTAACCTTTTTTTAGTTGCTTCCGCTTGTTTCTGTGTGGTTGATCTCTGATGTGAGCACGAGGCCTGACACCCTTGCTTCAGGTTATCGAAATCCCGCTCACGGTTTTTATAGAAATACTCAGGGGTATACTCCTGTCGAAAAGCTGCACAGAAGCTCTCCCAAGAAATCGGAACTCAGTCTCTCTCATGACACGAGAAGTACCTTTCCACTAGCGTTGCGCATTCTCTCTCAACTGCAACACTGCTAACTTCAGCCTCCTCTCTTGAGAGTACTCCACTGCGTCAAAAAAATCTTCCATGTGCTCAAGCCAACCTTCAGCCAAAATACCAGCCTCGACACCAGTAAACGTCGAGGGATTCATACTCTGGAACCTCGCCAACACAAGCTCCATCTCTCCAATCTGTCGAGTCACATCATCCACCCTTGTATGTCTAGCACGTCGGTGCAAAGGTATCTCCTACTGCTCAAGTTCCTCATCACTGCCCGGGGCTCTAGACTCCCCATCTACCTACCTAGCAATCCTACTCCTACCTCTCCTCGACGGCATCTACCAAAAATCAGTGGTAAGAACAAGCAGATAAATCACAGAGGCAAATAATTAAATCACACAATCACAGAGTCAGTAAAAATCAAAACTCAAACTATGTGCCTAGACTCAAGTGTGATAAAAAGAAACGAGCTTATCCCAGTTTAAGTTCTGATACCATGATCACGAGCTTATCCCAGTTTAAGCTCTGATACCAAAAATGTCAGGCCATGTGCGCTAATACATCAATTAGTCACAACTAAGCGGAAGAATCATAAAAAAAAATGGGCTAAAAGTTTTCGAATATGGGCCTGATCCATTATCATTAAAAATACATTCATACTCAAAATAAGAGTTTAACTCAAAACTCATACAATAAACAAATAGTCAATCAACTACAGATCCCCGAATAAATAAAGGCGCAGAACACCCCTTGGCTCAATATAATATATATCAATACAACTGGGACTCAAATCAAAAAGGGGATCGACCAGCTGAAACTCCACTCTGTCCAGCCTGGTTACTTGATGAACCTGTAATGGCCAACATCGACCAAAACAGCCCGAAACAGGGAAAATAAACGAGGTCAAACCTCAGTACGAAGAGCACAATAAAAGCATCTATCATATCAGACAATGCAATATCTCAATCGTGCAATGCATGAAAAGGGCTACCAAGAATCATCGGTAGACAAAAGCACAACGACTCAGCTGTGCAGATCTCATCAATCATCATCATCTTGTGATCTTCAGGTGCGACGACTCAGGCGACCATCACAAGGCAGTGTGGTATGGAACGACGACTCAGGCGGCCACCACATCAAAAACAACGTTGGACCTTTCAGGCGCGACGACTCAGTCGGCCGATCACAACGTGCAAAGGAATTCAGCTCTCAAAGGAAATCAAGCTCAATATGTATGCGTGAATGTACAGCAGACTCATGCTTAAAATCATACATATATCTCACGCACAAACAGATATGAGCACATAAACAGCACACAATCAACACAAAGCACAATAGCTAATACACGAAGGAAATATCCCAAAGCTGATAACAAAGATGCTAAAATCTTGCTCAATTCGTACCTCAACCAGCTTCTACCTCAACAGATCTTACAAAAACAGGGGCGCAGCAACCAGCTCAAGTGTACTTCCCTAGAAACTTCTCAACGAACTCAACAGAAGCCACTACCTGTTCAAATTTGTCAAGATACCTCAATATCAACTCAAGTCTAAACTCATACAGCTTAATTACTAAAGGCTCGTAGCTCACTCAGTTATCTCAACTCTACAGAGCACCACTCAGCTCCTAACAAAGCTTAAAATGGAAAGAAATCACTTACCCAAAGCTGCTAAAGAACAGATGAACTACGGGTCAACAATCGCGAAGACACTCGTAGCTCACTCAGTTATCTCAACTCTACAGAGCACCACTCAGCTCCTAACAAAGCTTAAAATGGAAAGAAATCACTTACCCAAAGCTGCTAAAGAACAGATGAACTACGGGTCAACAATCGCGAAGACACACGAACACTGCAACAGCTTTGTGCTCCTCAATTCCGGCGACTCCAGTATCCAAACAGGTATCAATCAAAAGCCCTAGAGAAGACGATCTCAGCTCTACCAATCTTGCTCCAACCATCGGCGTAAAACTACGTCAATCGATGGAAATAGGGTTCGGATGAACAGTACCAATCGAGGGTTATCGGGGATGAAGATAAGAAATATCAGGTTTGAAAATACTCTAAGTGTTGATCGACACTTAATTTAAATCCCCAGATCCAAGCTACAGTAGAAGTCAATCGCCTACAAGTCCAGATCTCATCGCTAAACTGAAGTCCCTCAAATCTGTCATTAGCTATCATCCACATCTGACTACGCTATATCAGATCTTACTCTCCAAACAAAATACGCGCTTCTTCTCAAAACGGTGTCACGCTACTAAACAAAATGACGTAGCATCGGGGTCCCGCTCTCACAACAGATCCCGCTAACACTCATCCAGACTTGACCACATAAACGCTCACATTTCTTCACGCCCGCTAAACAGATTCCACTTACCTGCGTCAAATCTGAATACTCGATACGACATCTCATTACCTCTTGCAACGCCAAATATGACTAGCACCTCAACGATAGCGTTTCGATCCCTGCTCGCGGCAATTCTCGCAAACACATGAGGGACAGATCTGAACATCCAGATTTCACTCAAATGTGAATCTCGCTAATTTACGTGCCAGAATCCCAAAAGCTTATCTTCTTCCAGCGATAGGCCTCAAATCTGAATTCTTACTGGAATCCGATCCCGATGAAAAATCTCGCCAAAAGAGCTCCAAATCCCAATCCAAATCTGCTTAGCTAATAAATCGTACTTAACAATTTCTACTCCTCACACAGCTCCTATCTCACAAACCCCGTATCATTTAGCACCAGTCGAGTTGAGAGAGATGAAGGTGCAGCTTAGAGATTTGCTGGATAAAGGCTTTATTTGATCGAGCATGTCATCGTGGGGAGCTCCTATTCCGTTTGTGAAGAAAAAGGACGGTTCGATGAGGATGTGTATCGACTTTCGGAAATTGAACAAGGCTACTGTGAAGAATAAGTACCCTTTACCGAGGATCGACGATTTATTCGATCAGCTTCAAGGCTCAGCCGTGTATTCTAAGATCGATCTGCGTTCAGGGTATCATCAGTTGCGGATTCGAGAGGAAGATATTGTGAAAACTGCGTTTCGAACGAGGTATGGGCATTACGAGTTCTTGGTTATGCCTTTTGGTTTGACTAATGCCCCTACAGTTTTCATGGACTTAATGAACCAAGTCTTTAGAGAGTTCATCAACCAGTTCGTGATTGTTTTCATCGATGATATTTTGGTTTACTCAAAGACTACGATGCAACATAAAGATCACTTGAGATAGTCCTCCAAACACTTCGAGACTCGCAGTTGTACGCCAAGTTTTCTAAGTTCCAGTTTTTGTTGGATAGAGTAGTGTTTCTAAGTCATGTCATTTCATCCGAAGGTTTATCTGTTGATCCCAGTAAGGTAGATGCTGTTGTAAATTGGGAACGTCCCAAGAATGTCTCAGAGATTCGTAGCTTTTTGGAGTTGGCTAGCTATTATCGATGCTTCATTGAGGGATTTTCTAGTATAGCTAAGCCTATGAAGCAGTTGACCCAGAAGGATAAGAGATTTTTTTGGACGGAGGAATGTGAGAACAACTTCCAAATGCTCAAAGAGAAGCTAACTACAGCGCCAGTGTTAGCTTTGCTGTCAGGTTCAGGAGGTTTTGTGGTATGTTCTGATGCTTCGCTTAGTGGATTGGGTTTCGTTTTGATGCAACATGGTCGAGTCATCACGTATGCCTCCCGTCAGTTGAAACCTCATGAGACTCGATACCCAGTTCATGACTTGGAGTCGGTGGCCGTTGTATCTGCTTTTAAGATTTGGTGCCACTATCTCTATGGCAAACATTTTGTTGTGTATACGGACCACAAGAGTCTTCAATATCTCTTTTCGTAGTCCGATTTGAATATGAGGCAGCGTAGATGGATGGAGCTGCTTAAGGATTTTGATTGTGAGATTCAGTATCAGCCTGGGAAAGTGAATGTAGCTGATGCGCTTAGCATAAAGGCTCAATTGTCGATGCTTGCGTCGCTAAATATCTCGAAGGTTCATGAGCATTTGAGCACAACGGGTTGGCGTTTTTACCAGGTGATGACTATTTTGTGGTGTCATCTTTTCAAGTGGAGCCACATATTGTTTCGAATTTAGGGGCATCTCAGAGAACAGATCCGTATATCCATGAGTTGATGTTGAAGACTCGAGCTGGACAGTTAAAGGATTATTTGGTCACATCTGATGGATGTTTGAGGTTTTGAGGCAGGTTGGTTGTGCCTAACCTGATTGATTTGAGGGAAATGATCCTAAGAGAAGCTCACTGTAGTCGTCATAGTGTCCATCCTGGTGCAAGGAAGATGTACCATGCCTTAAAACTGCACTATCGGTGGGCCGGTTTGAAGAACGATGTTACTGATTTTGTTGCTTGTTGTCTAAACTTTCAGCAACTTAAGGCGGAAAGGATGAGACCTGGTGGATTATTGCAGAGTTTATAGGTGCCCCAATGGAATTGGGAGCTTGTAGCTATGGATTTTGTGACCCATTTGCCTCGTTCTAGCCGAGGTTGTGACTCTATTTGGGTAGTGATTGATAGACTTTTGAAGTCACCTCACTTTATTCCCAACAATATGACGAATTCTTTGAGGAAAATGGCGAAACTGTACATCGATTTTGTCGTTCAATTGCATGGAGTGCATGTGTCTATAGTTTCAGACCGAGATCCAAGGTTCACTTCCAGATTTTGGAAGAGTTTGCAAGCAGCTTTAGGCACCAGATTGGCTATGAGTACAGCTTATCATCCCCAAACCGATGTCCCATCTGAGAGAATGATACAAACCTTGGAGGATATGTTGCGAGCTGTTGTTATGGACTTCAGTGGTACCTGGCAAGATTCGTTGTCGCTTGTAGAACTTTCTTACAATAACAGCTACCAAGTAACGTTATGAATGGCATCGTTCGAAGCGTTGTACAGTATGAAGTGCAAATCGCCAGTTTTTTGGGATTAAGTGGGGGAGAAGCAGTTGTCTTCACCTGAATTTGTGCATCATATGAGAGATCAGGTTGATCTGATTCGACAGCGTATGAAGACTGCACAAGATCGCCAAGCTAGTCATGCAAACCGAAGGCGTAGGCCTTTAGAATTTCAAGTTGGTGATCGAGTGTTCTTGAAATTTTCTCCTTTCAGAGTGTTATGAGATTTGGGCACAAGGGAAAATTAACTCCTCGTTATGTTGGACCATATTAAATTGTGGAAAGGATTGGTCATTTGACTTATCGTTTGTTGTTCCCACCTAAACTGTCCTCATTACACGATGTGTTTCATGTGTCTATGTTGACGAAGTATGAACCGGATCCTTCTCATGTGCTACAAACTCACGAGGTGGAGCTGGATCGAACTTTGAGTTTTGTTGAATATCCTTTGCAGATTTTGGACAGGAAGAAGAAACAGCTTAGGAACAAGACCATTCCTTTGGTAATGGTCCAATGGAGCTTTGTTGTTCCCACCTAAACTGTCCTCATTACACGATGTGTTTCATGTGTCTATGTTGACGAAGTATGAACCGGATCCTTCTCATGTGCTACAAACTCACGAGGTGGAGCTGGATCGAACTTTGAGTTTTGTTGAATATCCTTTGCAGATTTTGGACAGGAAGAAGAAACAGCTTAGGAACAAGACCATTCCTTTGGTAATGGTCCAATGGAGCAAGCATGGTAGAGAAGAAGCTATGTGGGAGTTAGAGGAGAAGATGTATCGTGAGTGGACTCATTTGTTTGAGTACATATGGTATGAACTCCAGTAGCTAGATTGTTTGCTGTTGTTTTCCCAGTTATCTTGAACTCTTGGTTAGTTGGGTTGTGTGATTGTTGTCTCCAGATTTGTAGTTGTTCTGTGAGTCTTTGTATAGTAGGACACCTTTTGTATCGTGTAACCAGTGTTAGTGTTTTGGTGATATTCTCTAATGTTGAGATTTCGATCGGTTTTGGAGTTTGTTGTTTGATTTCGAGGACAAAATCCCTTTTTAATGGGGGAGAAATGTGAGATCTGAATCTCTAATTATTTATTTAGAAAATTAATCGAGCGTTGGATTAGACTTGAAGAAGAGCTAGTTGGTTTGTGGGTGAAATATCGTCTGGTTCGTAGAACGGTCAAATCTGGATGGTTGATCGCTCAAGAATCGTGTCGTGAGTTATTCTGGGAGCGGCGAAGTTGAATATTTTGAGTTATAGTAGAGCGACGTCGTTCCGAGAGAAATCAAATTTGAGGGTGAAAATCTGGTAATAACGAATAGACCGGTCGGTTTGTGGTTTTAGTGTAAATCGATGCGATTCATGAGTATCGGCCGAGGCAAGATATGAATGAGTGTGAGCTGGTCGTTCGGATATGGGTCGCGATGCGACGCCGTTTAGCAATATACGTTTATGAACTAGTTGGATTGTTGTACGATGTCGTTTAGAGGAACCAGCTGAGATGTGAGATCTGGATGTGTGAAAGCTGTTTGGTTATAGGAGATGGATTGTGGTGCGACGCCATTTTGAGAAACCAAATATGCGTGCGAGATGGTCGCTCTGAGCGTACTCTTGTGCGACGTTTTTTGGAAATAGCGCGCTGGTATGGCGTATAGTCTAGATCTGGAGTAGTACTCAGATCTGAGTTGATACCAGTTGTGAGCCCTGTGTTGTCGGTGGCTACTGTTTACCAGATTTGGGGAGATTTAGGTTGTATATATAGAGGACTTTGACTGCTTTTATGTCAGTAGTTCCCAACACTTAGAAAATATATCTTCTCCCGATATCGTACCCTCTACTGTAGCGAAACCCTTACTATTCACCGTAGCATATTTCTTCCGACTGCCGACGGTAGACAACTCCGATGGAGCAAGGCTAGTGGCGATGGATTCCCCTCGCTAAGACGTTTCTTTCTATATCATTTTCGAAGGATTTGGAAAGACAGAGGAGTGAACGCGAAGAAGCTACAGTGCGTCGTTGTTCGTATACTGGAAGATTGGTTATTCTGTTCAGGTAGTGCTTTGAGAAACTATTAGATCCTACCTTGTGCTTCGTTTAGAGATAGTTATCGTGTTAGAAAGGTAGGATAGAGCTGGGTTGAGCTGGTGGCTCCCAGTTCGTGTTTCTGTGCGTAATGGCCATGAGCTGGTTGTTGTTGTTTGGCCAAGAAGGTGGCAGATTTGAATTACTCGAGGCTTTTGTTGTGGTAATTGTAGCTCAAAAACTGAAGGTACGGATTTTAGCTTGTATTACAGCTTTGGGATAGGCATGGATATTATGTATTCTTGCTGGTATGTTGTTTATTGTATATCGTGCTGTTATTTTTCACCTCTGTTTTGTGCTTGTTGTTGCACGTCATTGTAATTGCATACACGCATTTTCCTGTTGAGCTCATATCTGTTAGCCATTTGTTCTTGTGCTAACCCGTGTGTACCAGGAGGCTGTTATTGAGGACGAGCGGCAATACCGTCCTCCTCATCTCCCTGCTGGATAGTTGTTAGCCGCTATGAGACGAGTGTATAGCTACCACGCTCTCATGAGCTTTGGAGACAGCAGGTCTAGTGATTTGGTTTAAGCTTTGGTACGGTGTGTTTGGACGAGTGGATAGCTACCATGCTCTTACATGCTTCGTGGCCACTACCCTTTGTTCGCATCAGTTGACAGCTGCTGAGCTGGTCCTTGAGCTCATTTGGCTTCCTGATTCGGTTGTAGCCTTTGCATCCTGCTGTCTCATGCATAGCACGTGCATTTATATCTGTTTCTATCTATTTGCTTTTGGTATTGCTCTCCGTACTGGGGTTTGACCCCTGTCCCTCTGGGCTGGTTGTTTTGTCTGTGTATGTGTTGTTCAGGATTTCCAGGCTTCTCAGCTTGTCGTGGAGATGACGCAGCTGGTAGTGCCCCGAGAGGTGGATAGAGTGTCTCAGTTATCTATATATTACGATTATGTATTAGAGTGGTCACCGGGAATTGTCCCGTAGTGATGTTCTATTGCTAATTTGATTTTGTTGTCTGTGAGACACTCGATGCTGCTTGGTTCGTCGGTTGTTGTCAAACCAATATTTTGAGTATAAGTGTATTTTAAATTATGTTTTCGAAGTCAGGCCAAGGCGAAAAATTTTAGCCACTTTAAAATGCTTCCATGGTCGTTAATTGCGTGGTTAATCTCTGATTTGTGCACCGGGCCTGACAAGAGAAGTCGTCAAAGGTAACATTCAAAAACCACTATGAATATTTGATTATTACCTTATTTTGAGTTTATGTATGTACGTTCCCGGTGCAAAATTTTTAAACTTCAGCTTCACCACTGGTGGGTGCGATCCGATCTACCGTACGCCAACATTAACGTGGTCATCGGTTGTTCTTGCTGCTGGAAAATTGGTGTAGGAAGATCTTACTGAAATCTTGGAAGCACGTGATCGTCCTAACTGGCAACAGATTGATACATTGTTGTGCCTACCTAACAAGAGTAGTTAGGAAGACCCAATATTTAATTGGGTTAGGATACTGATGGAGTAAGACAACATTCTCGAAATAGGAGAGGTGTTTTCCGGGATCTCCGGTGTCGTCATATTCACCGATGTTGGGCAACTTGAAAAGTGGTGGTAACTCTATTGACAACACGTTGTCGGAGAAAGGAAAACTACGATTTGGGGTTGTATGCGCGGCTGATTGAGAGTCTTTCAATCGTTTCACCTCTTCTTGGAGCTTCCCAACTTCTTCGTCCTAGGGTTGTGATGCTGGTTCTAGGTGAGTTTCCCCTTTCCAGAACATGCACCTGATCGACAGTGGAAGCCACAACTTGATAATTTGTTCAGCGGTCAGGGCTCCTCCCCCACTTGGTTCTCCTAGGAACTTTCTCGATCAGGGTTTCTGGAATCCCTACTATTTTGAGCTCGGTTCCTCCTTCGCAGCATTTCAACTCTATTTAATTTTTTTGTTTCCCACAGACGACGTCAACTGATGCTTAAAACATCTTCAGGTGCTGACCTGAGATATATTTCTACCCGCCTGAGAACTTAACGAACTTTTTCTTGTAAGTCCTAAATGTTGGACCTGTACTCAAAATCAAATGCCAGTGGGCGTCGGGAGTTGTCCCGATGAAGGCCCTCTGACACTTGAAAATCAATTCGGATAATTAGAAAGACTGTGAGTATAAGATGAGAAAATATGAGTTTGTGAATAAATGTAAAGAAATACCTGAATATCTATAAAGGTGTGAAATCGATCGTGTGTACGCTATTTGGCCAATCATGATTCGGTATGTGTCTGACAGTTACCAAGTTCATGTTATTTGGCTAATCAGATCCGGTATGAGTCTGACAATAACCCAGTACACGCTATTTTTCTAATCATTATCTGATATGAGTCTGACAATTTTGTCCTTCTCGAAATTCGTCCTCGGGAAACGATATACCGAACAGGTCTGGTGTTGGGGATCCGGATCCGCCCCCCGGCGAGGCAGCGAAAGAACATAGAAAAATTCCGAGAGACGATCAATACGAAAAACAGACAATACAAACAATCGTCATTCATAGGGCGTTCAAAACGATACCTTGTTGGCACTTGTGCCTGGCTCCAACCGGTATTACAAGAATCCGGCTCTTCTCGATAGATTGCGGTAGATTATCGCCAATCCGGTCCACGACCAGAACCGAGACTCCTTCGTCAGGCTGCACTAGAAGCGCTGACGAGATCAGCACGAACGGATTCTCCTCGTCGAGTTGGCCGGAAACGAATTTCCGGCGACAACGGGCGGCGGCGGCGCCGGCGCACGGCGGGCGGCGGCGGCGGCGTGTGTGAGAGGAGGGAGGGGCGGCTTTGTGCTAGGGTTAGGTTTTGATGTCAAGTGTTTTGTTATGTTGTTAAGTCTTGCTTAAGTCTAATTAAATAGACTTAAGTGTTGGACTTGGACCGGCCCAACGGGCCCGGGTCCAACGATGAACATTCAGTTCATCTCCAACACCGAGACTTCACCGTAACCCCGATCACCGATCATATCGGACCGATCGACTCAGTTTCCGAAACTGAATACAATGATCTGAAAAACCATTTTTCAGAACCCCAGTGCAAAATGACCGTTTTGCCCCTCAACAGCGGGTAAATAGACTTAAGTGTTGGACTTGGACCGGCCCAACGGGCCCGGGTCCAACGATGAACATTCAGTTCATCTCCAACACCGAGACTTCACCGTAACCCCGATCACCGATCATATCGGACCGATCGACTCAGTTTCCGAAACTGAATACAATGATCTGAAAAACCATTTTTCAGAACCCCAGTGCAAAATGACCGTTTTGCCCCTCAACAGCGGTAAACCCCGGTTTGACCCCTGTTGACTTTTAGGAAGTCGCACTTCCCGAAATCCTCTTCTCGTGCTCAACACATTGAGCTGAGTATCCGTGCGGGAATCTCGAATCTAGTACTTGTGTGACCTCGAATAGTGGCGAGTGTAACTAGGTAAACACATTTACCTAAAACACTTCTAGTACTCTGGCCAGAGATTTATACACTATACTATTCACACATAATGAAAGTAAAGAATGCCATGTAAAAGAATGCGAATATCATATATAAAGACTGTTTGTACAAGAGTCTATAAAACCCACACGCCACAAGTTGGCTAGTTGGGCATCTACTCTAACAATCTCCCACTTGCCCTAAAGCCAACTACTCATCAGACGCAGTCCCATTGCTAGGTCTTTACTCAACACAATTGTTAATCATCATACAACACAATGAAAGTAAAGAATGCAATATAAATAAATGCGAATATCATATATAAAGATTGTTTCATACAAGAGTCTATAAACCCACACGCCACAAGTTGGCTAGTTGGACATCTACTCTAACAATCTCCCACTTGCCCTAAAGCCAACTACTCATCAGACGCAGTCCCATTGTTTCGCGATGTTTTTCAAACAACGGTCCAGGCAAGGGCTTCATAAGTGGATCAGCAACGTTGTCTACAGAGGCGACTCTCTCAACTGCTATGTCACCTCTAGCCACAATATCCCGGATTATGTGGTATTTCCTCAGTATGTGTTTGGATCTTTGGTGAGACCTAGGCTCCTTTGCTTGCGCAACGGCACCCGTGTTGTCGCAGTACACCGGTACTGGACCAACTCCATTAGGAATGATGCCCAACTCTTGGACGAAATTCCTTATCCAAACGGCCTCCTTATCAGCAGCTGATGCTGCGATGTACTCAGCCTCAGTGGTTGAATCCGCGATGGTGTGTTGCTTGGAACTCTTCCAAGAGACAGCACCACCATTGAGCATGAATACAAATCCATAGGTTGATTTCGAATCATCCACGTCACACTGGAAGCTAGAATCAGTGTAGCCTTCCAGTTTCAGTTCACCACCCCCATAGACCATGAACATATTCCTAGTCCTTCGTAAGTACTTAATAATATCCTTCACGGTCTTCCAATGCAATTGGCCGGGGTTGGCATGGTAGCGGCTCGTGACACTCAGAGCATATGCGACATCCGGTCTAGTCGAGATCATGCCATACATAATACTACCTATTGCGAGGCATATGGCACACGTGTCATACTCTCTATCTCCTCATCAGTCTTCGGACACATTGACTTAGATAGAGTGACCCCGTGGCACATAGGTAGGTGTCCTCTCTTGGACTCTTCCATAGAGAACCGCTTAAGTATGGTATCGATGTAGTAGCTTGGGTGAGTCCGAGCATCCGTTTAGATCTATCCCGATAGATCTGTATTCCAAGAATATAGGATGCTTCACCCATGTCCTTTATCGAAAATCTACTAGACAACCATACTTTAGTTGACTGCAACATTCCTACATAATTCCCAATGAGTAGAATGTCATCAGCATAAAGTACGAGGAATGTCACAGCGCTTTTAACTACCTTCTTGTATACACATGGCTCCTCGGGATTCTTGATGAAACCAAATTCCTTAATTGTTTCATCGAATCTCAGGTTCCAACTTCGCGATGCTTGTTTGAGACCGTAGATCGATCTCTGAAGCTTGCATACCTTATGCTCGCTTCCAACAGATGTGAAACCCTCAGGCTGTGTCATATAGATCTCTTACTTAATGTTTCCATTAAGGAACGCAGTTTTCACATCCATTTGCCATATCTCATAGTCGTACCATGCGGCTATGGCTAACAAGATTCTAATTAACTTGAACATTGCGACTGGCGAGAAGGTTTCATCACAGTCAACATCTTGCCTTTGAGTGTAACCTTTCGCGACCAGTCATGTCTTGTAGGTCATTACCTTACCATCAGGCCCAAGTTTCCTCTTGTATACCCATTTGCACCCAATAGGAAAAATTCCTTCGGGAGGATTAACAAGAGTCCAAACTTGGTTAGCATGCATTGAGTCAAACTCAGACTGCATTGCTTCAAGCCACAAATTAGAATCAGCATCGTAAATTGCCTCCTTGAAAGTTCTTGGATCAGATCCAACAACTTGATTACCTTGATCATCTTCAAGGAGAAAACCATATCTCTCAAGAGCCCTAGGAACCCTTTCGGATCTCCTAGGTGCGACCATTTCTAGTACAGGCTCTGGAGGTGCAGGAGATTCACCTGGTACTTCGATTGGTTCTCGAACCTCTTCGAGTTCTACTATTCTGCCCTTTCTATCAAGTAGAAATTCCCTTTCCATAAAGGTGGCATTCCTAGAAACAAACACTTTTGTTTCGCTGGCATAGTAGAAGTAGTATCCAATGGAATTCTTTGGATACCCAATGAAGTAGCATAAGATGGATCTTGTATCCAGCTTATCTCCAACTGTCTGCTTCACGTAAGCAGGACATCCCCAAACCCTCATATATGAGTACTTGGGTGGTTTGCCCATCCATATCTCATATGGAGTCTTATCCACTGCCTTGGTGTGGACATTGTTCAATAACATTACCGCCGCTTCGAGCGCATAGCCCCAAAACGAGGTAGGAAGTTCAGTGAAGCTCATCATAGATCGATCCATGTCCAACAAGGTCCGATTACGACGCTCCGCTACACCATTGAGCTGTGGTGTGGCCGAAGGGGTCCACTGTGCGAGAATCCCATTCTCTTTCAGATAGTCTTGAAATTCCGCACTCAAGTATTCACCACCTCGATCAGATCAAAGTGCTTTAATACTTTTGACTAGTTGATTTTCTACTTCAGCCTTGAATTCTTTGAACCTTTCAAAGGATTCAGACTTGTACTTCATCAAGTACAAGTACCCATACCGGTGGTTTGCCCATCCATATCTCATACGGAGTCTTGTCCACTGCCCTGGTGTGGACATTGTTCAACAACATTACTGCCGTTTCGAGAGCATAGCCCCAAAACGAGGTCGGAAGCTCAGTGAAGCTCATCATAGATCGAACCATGTCCAACAAGGTCCGATTACGACGCTCCGCTACACCATTGAGCTGTGGTGTAGCCGGAGGGGTCCACTGTGATAGAATCCCATTCTCTTTCAGATAGTCTTGAAACTCAGTACTTAAGTATTCACCACCTCGATCAGATCGAAGTGCTTTAATACTTTTGCCTAATTGATTTTCTACTTCAGTCTTGAATTCCTTGAACCTTTCAAAGGATTCAGACTGGTACTTCATCAAATACAAGTACCCATACCTAGAGTAATCGTCGGTAAAGGTGATGAAGTATGTGTGACCATATTTAGTACCAATACTAAATGGGCCGCACACATCAGTATTGTTGGTCCCCCCTTCGTAAGTACTTAAGAATATCCTTCACGGCCTTCCAATGCAATTGGCCGGGGTTGGCCTGATAGAGGCTCGTGACACTCAGAGCATATGCGACGTCCGGTCTAGTCGAGATCATGCCATACATAATACTACCTATAGCCGATGCATATGGTACACGTGCCATACTCTCTATCTTCTCATCAGTCTTTGGACACATAGACTTGGATAGAGTGACCCCGTGGCACATAGGTAGGTGTCCTCTCTTGGAATCTTCCATAGAGAACCTCTTAAGTATGGTATCGATGTAGGTAGATTGGGTGAGTCCGAACATCCGTCTAGATCTATCCCGATAGATCTGTATTCCAAGAATATAAGATGCTTCACCCATGTCCTTCATCAAAAATCTACTAGACAACCATTCTTTAGTTGACTGCAACATTCCTACATCATTCCCAATGAGTAGAATGTCATCAACATAAAGTACTAGGAACGTCACAGCGCTTTTAACTACC
>KV012629.1:1015-18709 GCA_001598015.1 Dorcoceras hygrometricum
TATATATATATATATTTTATCAAACTGATGGAGAATTTGAGTTTTGGTGAAAATAAAATATAGAGATTAATCAATCAGCTCAGAGAATAATCGACCAGATCAGGACAGAGTTTACTGCGTTGATTAATCATATTAGATCGGAACTAAGCTGGTTAAGGACAAACCAGCTCAGAGATTTTAGATCGGAGCTAAGTTGGTTAAGCACAAACCAGCTCAGAGATTTTAGATCCGAGCTAAGCTGGTTAAGGACAAACCAGCTCAGGGATTTTAGATCGATGCTAGCTGGTTAAGGACAAATAAGCTCAGAGATTTTAGATCAGAGTTAAGCTGGTTAAGGACAAACCAGCTCAGGGAATATAGTTAAGCTGGTTAAGGATAAACCGGCTCGGAAGAACATAACAGAATCAGATCATATTAGAAATACAGATAGAATCTGATCAGCTTATCAGTTGGAAGAAGAACAGAATCAGATCAGATCAGAGTAGAAGTACAGAGAGAATCTGGACAGAACAGGTAGAACAGACTTTGTATCAGATCAGGTGAGAGACCAGCTCGGATAAACCAGCTCGGACATATCTAATCTGTTCCTTGTTGAATCGGGTCAATTCCGCATAAATAATTTTGTTACTCGAGACAACAGATTACGTTGAGATTCTCCGAGCTGGTAACTTAGCTCTGAGACAAGTCAAAAGCTTGCAAAATATTTTTAAGAAAAATTTTCATAAAAACGAGAGGAGTTCATTCACCCCCCTATGAACTCCTAAGCTGATATTTCTTTTCTTTTCGATCGCAACATCAATCACATCAACATTTAAGTAGTTAAAATTATGTTTATCCAAATATTTTATGTTAGGTTAATCGTGCATGATTGAGAGGTAGTATGGATGAGTGATCTCTTGAGAAACTCCTACGTCAAACTGTTGATATTGCGCTGCTTGATCTTGTTGGTTAGGTATGCTATAAAATGTGACGATAGATCTTAACTGATCTTTGATGGAGATAGGGCCAGTGATAGAGAAAGGATAAAATTGATTTTTAAGGGATATGAAACAACACCGGCAGTTAGACATACACCTCTCCAGACTCATGGTCTTAACTGCCAAACGCACACAAGAAGTGCATTGTATGGTCACATTTATAAGGAAGTAAATTTGCATCTTGATTAATAGTTATAATTTTGGGCTAATTATAAGCACTGTATCATAATTCATAACATTTTAACAATTTATTTTAGAATAAGACTCACAACTTATAAGTTGTTAGCTACTAAAACTATTAAGTTTAGCCAAACACCATCCAATAAAACCAAATCGAATCAATTTGAGGGTGTTTGACCGTGCTTTCACCTCTCCAAACTAGCTTATAAGTTGTTTTAGAGTTTATAAGCTTTTAAAATTTATTTGGTAAAAAGAATTACGAACTGATTATAAGTTATTTTTACTATTTATAAACTGTTTTAGATAAGTTACTCTTTTTTTTTTAAAATAATATTATTTTTATTGTGAAATAATTAAATAATTAGATGGTTAATATTAGTTGTTAATTGTTGGATGTCTAAATATTCAATGAAATGATTAGACATTTTTATTATTTTAATAATTTCATTTGCTTATAAATATGCTTATAATTTTCATTGTAAATAAACACAAAAATATACAAATTATCTCATACTTTAATTCTCTCCAAATTAAGGAAATTATAGAAAAATAATAATTTTCTATTAATATAAAATTAAGAGTTCATTTGAAGCAATTAAGGAGATATTCAAGGTTATTATCAAGGTAATTATTTACTTTATTTTGTTATTGTTCATTTTAATTTATAACACGTTATCAGCACGATCACTCGATTGTTTTTATATATTTCAACGTCTAATATCATGTTATTATATAAAAGGAGTCACTGACACCTCATTATAATAACGTGATATGATTTACAAAATTATATTATTCATTTTTATATAATTTAAGTATAATAATATTATTATATAAAGGAGGCTATGCCATCTCAAAATAATAATGTGATGTAATATACAAAATTATTTAACCGCGATTACCATTATATGCATCATATTATAACCATAAAAATAAATTATTGTATTTTGTCTTTCGATTATAAACGATCATAAAACGGATATATTTTCATGACTAGTAACGGGTATAAAACGGCTAGATTTTATTCTATAAATATGATGTTTTCTAAAACATTCATTCACCTCTCTATTACTCTTCTCCACCAATTTTTTCTTCACAAACTTTAATTCTCTAATTACAAAAGGAAGACGAAGATGATTCATCCAAGGATAATTTTTATAATTATTTTGATCATTATACTCACTAGTCTTGTATTATTTACAAGTATCTGCCCTCACACTTTTTCGTTATTTCGAACCATGCTTGTATTCATAGTTTATCCATTACTTTTCATTGTCATACTAATTGATCTGATCTAATAATATTACATATACACTGTTAACCATTTCTTCATTATTATTATGTCACTGATATATAATTAATTGTATTAATATTATTTTCATGGTATATAGATTTGATCATGTCAAATATTTCCAAGCTTGAATTTTAGCGCTCTTGACATCTCCGACAAAAATTATCTATCTTGGATACTAGATGCTGAAATACATCTAGATGCTATGGGCATAAGAGATACGATCAAATAGGAAATATTGAATCACCGCAAAACTATGCAAATGATATGATATTCATCTGTCATCATCTTCATGATGCTTTGAAAATTGAATATTTGACGGTAAAAGATCCATACGAACTGTGGAAAATTTGAAAGAGCGATATAGCCATCAAAAGATGGTAATTCTTCCAAAAGCACGTTATGATTGGATGCACTTACGCTTACAAGATTTTAATCTGTAATTGAGTATAATTCTGATATTTCGCATCAGTTCACAATTGAAGCTATGTGGAGCAAAAATCACCGATGACGATTTATTAGAAAAAACATACTCCACATTTCATGCCATCGATGTTCTCCTGTAATAGCAGTATAGAGAAAAAGGTTTCAAAAAATATTTTGAATTGATTTCATGTCTGCTCGTGGTTGAGCAAAATAATGAATTATTGATGAAAAACGGTTCTAGCACATTCACTTATGTGAATATGGCAATACATGATGAAAGAAGAAACCAAAATAAGACCTAATTTGGTCGTAATCGTGGTCGTGTGCGTGGGTGTGACCGTAATCATGGACGCGATCGTGGACGTTTTAATCCATATGGTCGTGGACGTGAAAAATCCCATGATTATAATGCGGTTACAGTTATAAAAATTAAAAGAACATGAGATACCAAAAGTGGACAATGACCAAGATAAGAAAGTAAAAATTGGATATGCTAATGAATCCACAAACAGTGAATGTTATAGATTTAATCTATAAGAAGTTTATAGTTTACTTTTTAAAAAATATAGTTGTATATTTTCTTAAATATCCTCCATATATTATCATAAGTTTATAAACTATTTTAAAGTATATGAGAAAACTTTAAAACAATATTAAATATATATTTTTGTTTTTTTCCCAAATAATATCAATTTTTTAAATTATTAATTTTATATCCTTTCGATAACGTTGAAAGCCTTATAATAATAATCACATTAATATTTTAAGTTAAAATGAAACCTAACAGATTACAAACTTATAAATCAAACTTATAAGTTCAAAAACTTATAACTTCTTTTAATGTATTAATCTAAAACAGTTTGAATATTGGAGTATTTATTTTGAAAATCTAAAAATCTAAATAAAATTTGTGAACCGAATAGAACGGTGTCAATTAATACAACAAACAAATTATTACATTATCTTCTTACATCGAACGGTGTGTTAGCGCAAACATAGCTGGAGATACGCAGTCCACCCGAAGCCCAGCAGGAGGTAACCAAACAGCAGCAAAGTCTATGAAATCCAACCAATGAAATTTTGCCACATCGGATAAATCATACAAATGACGTGCCACCCACCTTAAATACGAAGCGCACTACTCTCGTTCGGTTCGTAAGCAGAATTCCGATATTTTCCTTTCTATTCTATTTTATTTTATTTTATTTCTGTCGAACAAATTCGTCGTCGTAGAATCAGGTGCTGGCCAGATCTACCAGAAAGCTCGGAGAAATCATGGCGGAGGAGAAGTACAATATGAAGAACCCCGCGGTTAAGAGGATTTTGCAGGAGCTCAAGGAGATGCAATCCACTCTCTCCGATGATTTCATGAGCCTTCCTCTAGAGGTATTATTTTTTGGGGAAATGAATTTCAGATCGTACGAAACTCGATCCGAGCTCGTTGCAAAATTAGAATTTGTTGATTTCGTGAGCTTATGGATCTTAATGGTGGTTTTGGTTTTGTGGTTCTTTTTGTTGCCGAATTCACCTGGGAGTTCCGAGTCATTTTACCTGCTTGTGTTTTGAAGTTGAAGAAATTCGATGATTCTGAGCTTTATGTTTGATTTTGTTATTCCCTTTCATGTTGACCGTGTACAAAGTAGAATGATTGACTTTGCTATATTTCTCAGGAAAACATATTTGAATGGCAATTTGCAATCAGGGGACCAAGGGATTCGGAGTTTGAGGGGGGGATTTACCATGGGAGGATTCAGTTGCCTGCTGACTATCCTTACAATCCTCCTTCATTTATGTTATTGACGGTACTGTGTTTTTCTCATCATGTTGTCTATTATTGTGAATCGAATGAAGTTTGTTTTTCTTCTATTTATTATGAATGTACTCAATTTGTCTGATGGGTTTGATGATTAATTGAATTTATGTTCACAGCCAAACGGTCGATTTGAAACCCAAACCAAGATATGCTTGAGCATTTCCAATCATCATCCAGAGCATTGGCAACCATCCTGGAGTGGTATTTATTTTCACCTGATAATTATGCTTTCTTGTAGTATCATTTAATTACAATAAAGTGCTAATGATTTGGTTTTCTTGTGTATACTGGTGTATTGATTTTGCTTTATGTAGTTTAAGTTTCTTAAATTTGTAAAATTTGATGAGCAGACCATCATACAACCGTCGGTGGTACACGGCAATTTCTTAAGAACAGGAGTAGATGCTACGATTTGCGTATGCTGTCATTAACCAATAACGATATTCTTGGTATCAATTGCACAATAATTTGATTGGTTCTATCGCCAAATAATTAATCTGGGCGTTCTTTCATGGTAGTCGACTATTCTTACGGTGGTGTGGGGCAGTGGCAGTCTCTGTGAGCTTTAGGAGCTCAGGTGTTGAATAAACATAGCAAGGAATGCAGCATGTGGACTAACGAGATTCTAGTCTCTAGAATATTTTTTTTTTTACTAATGAGGAGTCCGACATTATTATACACTATGTTTATCTATTTATCTATTAAGAAACTACATTAAATGTCTGTTATTTTTGGCAGTTCGAACTGCTTTGGTAGCACTAATCGCATTCATGCCTACAAGCCCAAATGGTGCGCTGGGATCATTGGATTACCCAACAGAAGAGAGGCGGAAACTTGCTGTGAAATCTCGTGAAGCTGCACCGATTTATGGGTCATCTGAACGCCAGAAGTTAATTGATGAGGTTTGTTTTTATTATTTTTTTTAATAGTCGAGTTTTGCTGTGTCCTATTTTTCTAGTTATATTAACTTACACTCGAACTTGAACCATTGAATTTCTTACTTAGATTCACGAATATATGCTTCGTAAAGCACCTCCAGTAGCTGAAGGCAACCAAATCTCGGAAATGCATATTACAAGTGACGATAGTGAAGATCAGCGAGATCCCCAAAATGACATTGTTGGTACCACTACCGAGCCCCATATTCATGCAGCTAATGCAGATTGGATTGCCGAGGAACCAAATGAAACACCTCCTACTGCCAACAGCACTCAAACCTCACAGGCTGTGTCTAACGTCCCCACAAACGGGCAGCAGCTGTTGCGAAACCCTGAACTGAGAGTTCCGAAGCAGGCTGATGACAGGTTGTTCACATGGGCAGCTTTTGGGCTCACTGTTGCTATACTCGTGCTTCTACTGAAGAAGTTTTTGAAAGCTAATGGACATGGTCCTGTCTTTGTAAACGAGTCTTAGGCGAAAATCGTGCATGATCGTTGAATAGTTTTTCAACTGATTGAATTAATGTATATAGTTTACTCTGGACTTGATTGATTATACTTCGTGACTGCAAGTTTTTGTAAATGAAAGCATAAACGTGACATATTACCCTATGAATTTGTGATTCAAATTGAACTGCTTGTATCAATAAAATTTGTGTCGTGTTTTCTAATTTTCAATTGTATAGAAATAAAGGAGTCCAAACCAGTGGATTGTAGATCATTTTCGGCAAGCCACGGATTATTGTAAATTTTTTTACATTCATCATATCTATGGTATTTCTTTCAAAAAAGATTTGTTTTTTTTTTTTTTTTTAATAGAGTATAAGTAGTTATAAAAACAATGCAGAAGTCTTGCAAGTCAAAGTTAGAGGTAGAAGTCTTTTTCTCTTAACACCTAACATTTTGATGCGCAAATTTGTTTTTCCAAATTTTAATTTTGGTTAATTCCTATAAGCTGAAAGCAACAGTAAATCAAAATCTATTTTGGTCTCGACTGTATTAAGCTGATGAACACCCTGCTTATAAAATCATTGTTTCTAAAATCGGATCGGATCGATTGGTTCGATTGTTGGTCCGATGCGATTAAGGTAATATAACCGCTTTGTTTATTTATATATATATTTCAGATTTTAAAATTTAAAATATGTATTTTTTATATTAAATTTATATTTGATTAATACACAGTATTTCCGTTTGCCCCTTTTCCGATTGAACCGAAACATCGATGTAAATGAATCCCTCGTGTTCTTTTCATATTACTTAACTATACATGCTCCTAATTTTTTCATAATGGTTACTAATGTATCATAGGTCACTTGCAGTTACATTCCCTATCCATGGTGGTAAGACAAAAGAAATATGAGCCACCGTATTAGTACCTCGGCTCTATCCATGGTGGTGAGACAAAAGAAATATGAGCCACCATATTAGTATCTCGGCTAGCATAGAACTAAATAAATTAGACGCTAGTAGGGAAATAAGGAAGAGTATATCAACAATAATAATATCATCAGGATCACGATTCTCCATCGATGAAGTCACAAGTTGTACTGGATCGAAAAATTAATATTATCACAGCCTATTTGAACCACCAAATGAATTACACTAAGCACTGAGCCAAGGTATCTTGATTCTACGAGGAGACGTTTCCGATGGCATGTATCCTCCTCAAACGCGTGGAAAACAACAAACAATTGGCCGCTTAAATTAGACGGAGAGTCCAATAAAGGAGAATAGGAGGTAAAAGTGTGTATTGCCTTGGATGTTAAATTTCTTTTTCAATAGGAAAAAGGAAATATGGTGCGATCGAGTCAAGTGAAGTACAACTCTTGAATATTTGAATTTATGTCGTTTATAAATGAGTCGACGAATGAATTCAATCTCACGGTCTTATTCTAACTTTTATTGAATCTAAGCAAGCTCGACAAATATAACTTATAAATTTAAGTATTATTAGAAACCAAAAGATATATTTTGAGAAAAATATAATATTCAAAACTATGATTTGAATTCCAGTTCTAATTTATAATTTCATTAAATTTTTTCTATATCTTTATTCTGAGAATGGAATTCATAAGCATGCGGCATGCCACATACATCGGCATTTGTTGTCTTCTGCTTTTCAAAATTCCAACACACCCACACAGTGGCAGTAAACATCAAAGTGGTGAACCAGCAGATGAGCATAGATTCCGTCTCGCTGACAAAATGAGAATTGAAATAATTGTAATATTTCTATATTAGGGTTTAAAGCTGAAGCTGCACCACCTGAATCGATTGGAAACGATGGCATTTTGGCTGCCGACTTTTGTTTTTGCAGCAGCGTATGCCATCTGCAAATTTCTTCTCATTCTCATTCCCTCCAATGTGCCTTCCATCGATGTTGACGCCTCTGATGGTTAGTTTTTCTCACGGGCTACAGATTCGGGTTTGTTTGTTCCTCTAATATTTGAATCTGTTTGGTGTCAGTCTATGCTTGTCCACTCGTGTGCGCGTCTCGGGAACACGTGTTTGATTCAGTGCTTTTGAAGTTTTCTTCTCTAATGTTCAAATGTTGAGGCCTAGGAAAAATATGCTAATATTTTAATTCGTAAATGATTATGGACTTGTTTTTCTTTTGGTGTTGTTTTAGTAATCGCATGGATGGCGTTTGAATTTGCAAATGTAAATGTATGTTTCTATTACTTTGAATCGTTTAACTGAAGAGTTTGTCCTGACTCCGAACGTGGGGTTTGATTTTAAGTTGAATGATTTTTGTGATGGCAGTGTTGGACGACAGCAATCAGACGAAGGAAAATAGCTTCATCTATGTAAGTTTTATGTTCTGTTTTCTTTTTGTCAGAATAATTCAGAAAATTAAATCTCGTTAAGTTATTTAAGTTTGGGCAAGTTCTCTCACGCAAATTTAAAGCTCTCTCAGTTGTCTGAGCACCAGTAACTGATTGAATCTTTTGGATCTGGAAGCAGAAACGATTCAAGATCTGCACACATACATGTGAAGTTTCAGAATTTCTATTGTGGATTACTTAGTACCATAAATTAATTAAACAACTCGAATCTCATGGCATGAAATCCACACCAACAAGGAATAATTTCCAACTTGATGATGCAGTTTGAAATTTTACTGTGTGCCTATAGTAGAGTGATTTGCTGTTTATTGGAGCTCATGCAGTGTTTATGTCCTTGATACTTTGTTCATGATATGATGATGAGAATTAAAAGGCCAGTTTTCTTGTGTCACAATTCGGAACTTGATGCAGATACCTTCGAGAAGACAATCAGATAAAGTCCAATGTTATGAACCTGCAACAATGAAGTACCTAGGCTATTTCCCTGCATTGAAGCCTGATGAGGTTAGATGTTGTTGTCTCTAGCAGATTGTTTTACTTGGATATATTCCAGACATCTTCGATATGTATCCTGTTCCTTCCTCAAAATACTGAATTAATCTTCGGGAAATGAAAAAGTTGTTATTTTTCCAACACGCAAAAAGCCAACTTTGACTGAAACTGATAGCTGAAATAAACATTTTAGGTTAAGGATCGTGTTGCACAGGCAAGGAAGGCTCAAAAGATATGGGCAAAGAGCAGCTTCAAGCAAAGACGCCAATTTCTAAGGATACTTTTGAAATATATCATTGAGCATCAACAGCTTATATGCGAGTAAGTTCTCAATACTTTAAGCATCACTTAACAGTCATATGCATATAAAGAAAATTCATTTTGAAGTTACATCAGTATGAACATACACTGCAATGAGAAGAGAAAGGTCTTGGAGAAGTTACGCAACTTCCTAATTTTAGGCATACTTTTTACACCTAATTTAGGCATCTTTTGGTATAACGAAAATGGTAAATTGGATGGAGAACTATTTTCTTGAAAAATCTGTTGACATATTGGTTTCATTCGAGTAGAAGTGTTGACTGTAGCATTCCCAGTTATAATATGTATCTCAGTATCAGAAGAACCTTTGGTTCGCACTCATCTTTCAGTCCTATTTCTGACTGCTTCTGTCTTTACCTTTCTTCTCATGCAAATACCAACTTTATCAGTTTATCCCCTAAACTAACATCCCCCTTTTGTATTTGTATAATGCATTGGTTTAGTGTAATGCTTATATATGTGAATTCTATTAGAGTTTCTTCACGTGATACTGGAAAGACCATGGTAGATGCATCTTTGGGAGAAATTATGACAACATGCGAGAAGATCACATGGCTTCTTTCAGAAGGTGAAAAATGGTTAAAGACTGAATACAGGTACTTCTTCCATATGTTTGTGGCTTTCATTGATTTGAATCTGTTTTTTTTTTGTTATAAACATTACCATATGATTTTTAATGGAAGTGTATTGGTGCCATATGGCTCTATGTTGCTTAGTGTACTCGGCTGGAACTTCACACTCTGCACTGGTTGACATTTATTTAAGGGCAATTATTTTCATTAACTTTGTCCGAAATTATATTTTTGTAGTCCAGATTTCAAATCGGAGTTCTAAAATTAAGATGCTCTACTCCACTATTAATTTTCATTGAAATGGGAACTAGGATTTGCCACAATCTTTTTGGGAGGGGGTTGAAGCTGTACAAGTATAGTATCGGTCCACCAGCATCTTATGAATAAATGGAACTTTGAAAATGAAAACAGATGCTGGGGACCAAGAATATAATAGTGCAGCTTCAACCACATCCCAAAAAAATAATGTGATAATCCTAGTTCCCATTTTCGTGAAACAACTGTTTCATTTTCAGAGTTCCATGTAATCATAAGATGCAGCAATTTTTATTAACTTATTAATAATTTTATTACACTTGAGATTGTCTGGTTTGCAAGTACCTCAAGTGCTTGTCTAGGTGGCCACTAAAATCAATAATACCTCCTGTGTAGGTCATGTGGAAGATCAATGCTTCATAAAACGGCTAAAGTGGAGTTTCACCCCCTTGGAGTTATTGGAGCTATTGTTTCATGGAACTATCCATTTCACAACATTTTTAACCCCATGTTGGCAGCAGTCTTCTCAGGGAACAGCATTGTGATTAAGGTGCTCTATCTTGTCAAAGGAAAAAATCTTAACAGGAAATACGATCAACTACCTTATTGTTCAATTCCGCTCTCAGAATGTATACATTTGATGCATAGTCTCAGATCTTTTCATGGAATCTGCTACCACAGTTATTTCGGGTTTTTTATTATAGAAAAAAACTGTTCAAAATGTGGGGAAAACCTAGAAGACTGTTTGTATGACAATCTGGGGTTCCAAACCTCAAATTTAGCCTAAAATTCCTGGTTTGAGTTCTTGGACCGGCAAAAAACAGAGGATTATGTTTTACAGAATCCGGGATGTAGTCCCTGTGGCTTCATAGAGGGCTATTTCGCCTTCAATTCTTACTGTGGAACATATATCTCAGGACTATTGAATGCCAGTTCTATGCTCTGTCCATGAGTTCTGTTCATACTGATTTCGTCTCTACTTAATAACAACTTTTGAATTCATAACTGTGCCAACCTGTATTCTACTTCATATTCCTTATCTATTGCCTTTGCCCTACTGCATCCGTGGAATGTATTATACTTATGTGAAAATCAGACCTAATTCCAAGAAGAGGCATGATATTTAGAAATATGCATATCGATATCATCATTTAAGACTGTAATAAGGATTAAATGTCTCCCTTGCAGGTTTCTGAGCATGCAAGTTGGTCAGGGTGTTTCTATTTGCGGATAATTCAAGCCGCTCTTGCTGCCATTGGAGCTCCAGAAAATCTAGTTGAAGTTATAACTGGGTATGAATTTATGATTTAGTTCTATACTGGGAACGCGGTTATTTTTACATGAATTTTATGTTACGTACAGTTTTGCAGAGACAGGAGAAGCCCTAGTGGCTTCAGTGGACAAAATTATCTTTGTTGGATCACCGGGTGTGGGTAGAATGGTAAGATTCTATCTTGAAGTTAGAGATTGTTGTGTAAATATTTTGATAATTTACTTCAATGCATTTATCCTGAATGCCATTCATAAACTACTCTTGTTTAGTTGTTTGACTCCATTATTTTTGCAGATAATGAGGAATGCTGCAGACACATTGATACCAGTTACCCTTGAACTCGGTGGGAAGGATGCCTTCATTGTGTGTGAGGATGTTGATGTGCCACATGTATGGCAAATTGTTTTCAAAGGATTGTATTGGATTGTTTACAATTGTCTGGAATGTCTCAAATTCTATGACTCATTCACAGAAGTCTAAACTATAGGTAGCTCAAATCGCTGTGAGAGGAGCTTTGCAATCAAGTGGGCAGAATTGTGCTGGAGCTGAGAGGTTTTATGTACACAAAGCCATTTATTCATCATTTGTTGCTGAAGTTGTGAAAATTGTGAAGTCTGTTACTGCTGTAAGTATTCTGTGTGTGATTTTACCTTTAACAAATTGGTGGTAGCATTACGGAGTTGCCCAACAGCCCACACTGAATGCTTTATGCTTTGCCTGCCTTTATGCATGATACTATAACTTCGACTCAGTAGTCCCAAACATCAAATATCATGCTTCAATTTTGTTTGCCGCGGAAGGGTTACTGAGTGGGGAAAGCAGAGTGCTGTGCTGGATGTTGTATATTGATAGGTTCTTAGACTCAACACACGCTTACACACAGAACACGTGAACTTCAAAGAAACAGACGGTATATTTCATTAATGTGGGTAATTGGAAATACAGAAAATGGAATGTAACTGCCCAGGCAATATCCCTGTATCCCCTAGCCACTGACTGAGTGTAACTAACCCAATGCCTTCCCCGTACTAAGTTCCCTTCTATTTATTCTACTGTCCCCCTCCTAACTGGGCCCTCGGCCTTCTTTTGTAAACGTGAGTTATGGTGGGCCTGGGCCTATCTATATTTCTATTAAGAATTCCCTTATCAAATATCTTGTTTGGCAGCTGTAGTTGTAAAATATTAAGTAAAAATGTTGAGGAAGTAGTGATATATTGACTTCAGTTCACATTGATGGTCTGAAAGTTATTGATTACTGTGGCCAACCTAGTTCAGTAGGGGTTACTAATTTTCGTTTTGGGTACATGAGAGAGTTAAAAATAAGAAATTATTTAGGGCCAATCTTAAGATTATTCATATTCGAAAGCAGAGGCCCAACTTTCATCATTTATGATGTGTCTAGAAAATCAGCTTGGATTTTGATGCGATGTCTATGCTGTGTAATCTAGGATTACATACGGTCTCAAGGATTGGAGGTATATTAATGCACATAATGTGGCTTTATATCCTCTCACCTTTCAGTAATTACCTTAGTCAATCAAATTTATCTCACTAGTGCATTTTGTTGTAAAGGGCCCACCACTTCTTGGAAAATATGACATGGGAGCTATATGCATGCAAGAGCATTCTGAAAAGCTCCAGAGTCTGGTAAATGATGCCCTCGATAAAGGAGCAGAAATTGTTGGTAGAGGAAGTGTTGGGCATATTGGTGAAGGTGCTGTGGACCAGTATTTCCCTCCTACTGTAATTGTTAATGTCAACCACACTATGAGATTGATGCAAGAGGAGGTAATTCAATATTTTTTCACTGCCATAAATGTTGAAGCTTGTACTTAGTTTGTTCCTGATTATTTATTTAAACAGGCTTTTGGTCCAATATTGCCAATAATGAAATTTAGCTCTGATGAAGAGGCTGTGAAGCTTGCAAATGATTCAAAATACGGGCTTGGATGTGCTGTGTTTTCTGGAAGTCAACGCCGTGCAAAAGCGATAGCTTCTCAGTTACATTGTGGTGTAGCTGCAATTAATGATTTTGCATCAAATTACATGTGTCAGGTAATCGATGCACTAAAAGCATTGTAGTTTTAAACTACTAACTTATTTCCAGATTTACAATGTTTCAGAGTTACTTTGATTGCTATTTGTATAAGTTTCAAATAATTATATTTCAATTTCTGGCAGTCCCTTCCATTTGGTGGTGTAAGAGACAGTGGATTTGGGAGATTTGCTGGTGTTGAAGGTTTAAGAGCTTGTTGTCTCGTTAAATCCGTTGTCGAGGATAGGTGGTGGCCGTTAATTAAGACAAAGATTCCTAAGCCGATCCAGGTTAGTTTTTCACAAGCTTATATATCTAGATATTGTCTCCATAGATAAAGTCTGTAAACTACTGGACATGAAAAGGTTCGATAACAAAAAAATTGCTTTAAAAGTCGGCAATGATTTTTTCATCCTCTTTTAAGCTGTGAATTTGGAGGAGCATGAGTGGGAGACCTTTTTTTTTGTGACTAAAAATATGGTCTTCTATGATAGTTTACGAGTTTCTCCCATCTGTGATAATGCGTCTTTTCCTATATGCAGTATCCCATCTCGGAGAATGGCTTCGAATTTCAGGAATCGCTCGTACAGGCTCTGTATGGCTTAAACATATGGGATCGTTTGAGAGCATTGGTGGATGTTCTGAAAATTATTTCGGAGAAGAGCACTCCTAAGAACAGCAAAAAAAGGGTTTAGAAGTTGGTAGCTGGACATAACTGAAAATCTCAAGGTCTTTCTATAAGTCTCTTTTTATGGAAAATGCTTGGTGGAGTTTTTTGGTCTTTGGATACTTTCTGATGTAGAATTGGTGTAAAAATCAAATTGGAAAATCTGGAGTGAGATCTCATGTAAGAGCACATTTGTTATGTTCGATCATAGTTGGAAAGATTTTATTTTACCTTCTATTTAAAAAAATGTGTTATATTCATATCAAAGTGACTCGATTGCGGATCTAAGTTTTGGAAAACCAGTTATTGTTTAATCGAGGCTAATTTGTTAACCACTTATCTTAAGTTTTGTTAAGTTGGACTTGAGCAGTCAGTGGTGGTCAAAATCTCTATTAACCGCCCTAGCCAAATTGGGTCGTACCTTTTTTTACCTTATTTTTCCCCAAAACAGTGATTAAAAAATAATAAAAAACCATGATAATTTTTTGGTAAAACCTGTACCAAACTGTCCCGCCTAAACCTCTAGCTATTGTGTTTTACTCAAGGTTATAATAATATATAAATAACACACTCAACTTTTAAAAAATAATGCATACAACGTGTGATAACTTTGATTCATATTCTCGTTGAGAAATATTTTTGTACGAAGAGTGTTTTAATAACTATTTTGTAATGATAAAAATATGTTAACACACACACACACACATATATATATGTTAATCGTGTAAGTTTTTGAGTGATAAAATTATTAATTGGATAGTGACTACAATGATGTTTTAAAAATAAGGAAAAATTACTGAAAAATCCCTAAACTAAACTTAATTTACTAATAAGTCCATTGCCAAAATTTCTTTGTTTCATGTCCCTAATCAAAAGATTTTTTTGTTTCAGCTCCTCGTTGGTCAAAATATTTTCAAAAAATACCCAAAATGACCCTTAACTTTTTCTACCTTTTTCTTATTGAAATTATGTTTGAAAATGGTACCAGAGAGTTTTTAATTATTTAGACATTTACATTATTACGCAACAATAATCAATCTTGATGAGGAGGAGAAATTTTAAAAAATTATGGATCCAAACCTATGTTCGAGATTTATTCTCTTCAAGATTGATTCCAATATTTTAGAATATTTGAGGCAAGAAAATCTAACCAAGGTTAGACAACAAGAGCATCTGGACATGGAGGAGTTTTAACAGGTACAAGAAAATGATTCAAAGTACTAATTTCTTAGAAATAGTGCCAGATTTCTCTAAGATCTCAAGATATTTAAGAGAAATTCAAAATACTGTACAAAATTATGACAATCACACATATTTTATACATCAACAAATTGAAGAAATCTGTTGGATCTGTGAAACAGATCGGATCTTAATTTTGACAAACACAAAACCCGCCGTTATGTTTATTGAAGCGCGTAGGGTAAATTGTAGCAGATCACAAGAGAGCTGGATCATATCAGCTGCGAGCTGAAAAAGCGAGATGAAAGCGACGAACTGGGTGCAATTGAGAAGATGTCCAAGTTGGAATAGTAGGGGATGCCCAAACTGGTCTAACAGACGACATCCAAAATGATCCAACTTAGAGCGAAGATCAACACAGAATAAACTAGTTCAGAGCAGGTTTCAACTCAGGAGAGAAGCGTTTAGTTCAGAGAACAAGTGCATATCAGAGTTCAGCTTACATTTCAACAGATCAGATCAGATGAATCAATTCAGAGTGAACAGATCAGAACAGCTGAGAACGCCTAAACTGGAACAGTACAGAATAGAGAGAAACGAATAATCACCTTAGAGCTTAACAAAACAGAATCAGCTTAGGACAGAATAGAACAGACAACATAGATAGAATCAGCAGAGAGTCGATCAGTTTAGAGTAGATTAGAGCATTCAAGAGCAGCTCAGAGCATAGAACAGATCAAATCAGAGCAGAAGTGAGAAAGCGCAATAAGAGATCATATTATAAGCACAGAACAGATGATAACAACTTAGAGCAGATAAGAGCAGATGAGAACAAAAGCAGAGAGCCGATCAACTCAAAGATTAGAGATACAGAGTCGAACAACTTAGAGCAGATAAGCAGTTTAGAAACGCAGAAACATATTTTAGCTGAAAGAGGAAGAACAGAGCTAAACAATCAGATGACTTCTTTACAGTTTTCAGTTTACAGCGTTCTGTGTTGGTCCCGTTATACAGGGTACCAGATCGTAAAAACGCTATGATACCAATTGATAAGGTCGATTTCGGGAGTGTTCATGAGCTCTCCAACTCACGTAGGCTCTCACACAACCTAAGACACCAAACCCTTTGGTTACGTGCAAAAAGAATGATTTGAAAAACAAAGCAGCACGCAACACATAACCGGATCATGTATGAAGCAAACCAGCGGCTCTACGAGCCGGTTCAGCATATGCAATCTGGTTTATTACCTTGAGCTGCAGTAGCTCAGTGTTCTAAATATTAACTGCACCGAGATACAGATTGAGTAATGAATTAAAATCATGCGAAAATATCTCAAACTGAACTCTTATATTTGAAAGCTCAAATACGATTTTAATAACACTTGTTAAATATGCAATGCGAATGAATGTAAATGCAGAAAGTTGTAAAAAAGATACGCTGCAAATTTGTTTATGGAAGTTCCAAGCTGAATCTCCTACGTCTCCCATTCTTCCGCAATCGGGAATGATCCACTAGAAGACTTTGAGCGCGACCCTCACTACAACCCGATCCTACGACCAGCAGTCGCAAGAACTCCTAGCCATCACTACACACCAGCCCACAAGCTGCGTGTGTCTAACTCACTTCTTTACTGCCTCAGCGAGAAAGGATACATACACTTCTTAAACGTCTCAGTGTGAAAGACAACGTAAACTTGTTTAACGTCTCTGTACAAAGACTACAATGGAGAGTTTTATATTTACATTCACTCTACTCTGTTTCGTTCAACTCTCGAATGTGAGTGAATGTGTATGTGTGTGAGATTTTCAGTGCAAGTACAATCTCTCAAAGATAAAATCTCACACACTGGAAAGTGATCCTCTTTGAGCTGTGTCAGGCCCCGTGCTAATTACTAACGATTAACACAATAAAAGCGCATAATCACGGAAGCTTAAAATCAGGGCTTAAAAATTTTTCGAAATACAATGGCCTGAACTTCAAATCATACATTCAAAATATTCGATATTCAAAATATAAGTTAAATCAAACTCATACCACAAGCAACCACATAATTCAATTCAAAATACAGATCCCCCAAATACAATAAAACACGGGGCATCCCCCGGTTCAATACATATCATAAGTAAACTGGGACTCAGGGATGAGGGGATCGACCAACTAAACTTCCACTCTGCCCAGCTTGGTTACCTAAAGCTCCTGCAAATAGGCACGCAGACCCAAACAAGACAAAGCAGGAAAAACATGCACGAGGTCAAGCCTCAGTACGAAGAGCTATCAAAGCAGATAAACATGCAACATGCTATAATCAATGATATGAATGCATGAGGCTATCAAGGAAATCGGATAGCTAGACCAGTTTATCAACGGGCAACTCAAATCAAGCCTCTATACCACGGTCTATCAACCGGGAAATCATCGGTCCGTGATCA
>KV012631.1:4485-21278 GCA_001598015.1 Dorcoceras hygrometricum
TGTGTGAGATATACAGTGTAAGCACCACTATCGAATGAATAAATCTCACACACTGGGAAAATGCTCTTAAATAGCTGATTGAGACTCAGCAGTAGACACTCTTATGCGCTCCTCTCTAATGGCGGTCTACTGCTTCATATCCAATATTCTTCCCTCTGTTTCCTCACGAAATCATCGCACAGTCATCATCTTCTTCCTTCAAATCTTCTCCCTTAAATAGCCTCTGTTCAAATTAAATCCGTTGGACACAAATTCTTCCCGTTCAAATGTGTTCTTTAAAGTACCGACAAGGATTGTCCTTTGTGTCCTTTCTTTTGCCGGCCTTTTTGTCGTCTTCAGCATTTTGAAATAAGCTCAGCAGTTGACATCCAGCTTTTCAGTATAATTCGTCAACTGCTTCGCTACTGGTTGTATCTTCAACTACTGCGTCTGGATACTTTGTCGACTGGATTCTTTGCGCCTGGATTCTTTGCGCCTGGTTGCAACTATCAGCATCTGGTTTGCAACTCTCACTACGTCTGCTTTTCCTGCGTCTGGATTTCCTGCGACTGGATATGCAAAACACTGTAGCCTGCGAGATGGGGTGCACTGTAGCTTGCGACTGGTACAACATCTTGCGACTGGATACATTTCAACAGCTGGATTACTGTAGCTCACATCTGGATGTACTGTTGCTTGCGTCTGGATGTAATGTAGCTACCTGCTGGTTATTACCAACGCAAAGAGCATCTGCTGAATCTTAGCGCGAAGGCAAAACGCTGCCGTATCTATTTATCCAAACGACATCGTTTTGCTATCGCTAACTTCAAGTACCAACTGCTGGTTGCACTGTAGCTCTCTGCTGATTGCTGACGTCACTGCTGACTTCATCATCGCTGATCCAGCTCTTGCGCTTCTTGACAACTGCTGATTGTGATGACATCACTGTTGACGTCATAATCGCTGATTCTAGATCTCTCTTCACATCGACGTCTGGTTTTTGTTCTTCACAACTGGTTCCAGACTTCTACTGTTCATCCTCTTCTTCGAACCTTTCTCCAGCCTTAGCGAATATCACAGCTGCTGGTCTAAATTGGCCTTCGCCTGATTACGAACAACTGATTCAACTTTGGACGTCTCCATTGCTAATCTAGCTGCCGTCTAAAAGAAAAGCCAAAACAGCTGTGAACTTTATCTTGTAAGCCATCGACTGGACAGATTCTGTTTCATGACATTTTTCTTCGATAGCTAGAATCTATACACTAATTAGAATTGTTAGAAACACAATAATAAGTTTTGTGTAATTCAAAATTCAATCTGGATCTGTTGACACAGATCCATAAATCTCTCCCTTTTTAATTTACACAAAACTTTAAATAGCAAATGCAGGTTCTAACAATTCTCTCCCTCTAATCTAGCTGCCGTCTAAAAGAAAAGCCAAAACAGCTGTGAACTTTATCTTGTAAGCCATCGACTGGACAGATTCTGTTTCATGACATTTTTCTTCGATAGCTAGAATCTATACACTAATTAGAATTGTTAGAAACACAATAATAAGTTTTGTGTAATTCAAAATTCAATCTGGATCTGTTGACACAGATCCATCAATCTCTCCCTTTTTGATTTACACAAAACCTTAAATAGCAAATGCAGGTTCTAACAATTCTCTCCCTTTTTGTGGGAATCAAAAAGAGATCAAAAGCTGGTCTTCCCGAAATTTAAATCAAAGCTCTCCCTATGCTGTCACAACAAAAACAACGTGACAGCAGGAGTTTTAAATTTGAAGAACAAAAACTGATTTGGGAAGAACCAAATGAATGAGCTATATGATTTTGAAAAAGCTGAAATGTGCTTCTGTTTTAGCTTATAAGATGCAGTCGAGAGATTAATAAAAACTCTCCCTTTCTTTTGTAATATAAGCTCAAATCATTTTAAGAAATTTGAAGTACCAGCTGGAATTCCGCATAACAGAACGTTTGAAAACTTATCAGAGCACTTTAAAAAATGTTTCAAATAAACATGTGCTACTGAGTCACTTACACATGAAGAACCAGACAGAGAATGTGACAGATAAAAGCTCAGATTTTCATTGTCCTATTTCGTTCCATGTGCTTGTCACCGAGTGCCTCACTCCAGGTGAGCTTACAGCACAACGAAGTAGAATCTTGGCATCCACACGGAACTCGCGCATTCCGTGACAGTTCATCAAGAGAAAACCAATTCTATATAAAATCAAATCATTTTCATCTGGCCTTCATAATATAAGCTTCTCAAAATCATTTGAAACATTTTAAAACATAGCACATGAGTTTTAAAATAAGCGCTCGTTCAAGAACAACCTGCTCTGATACCAATTGTTGGATCGAGCGCTTGCCGCTTTACCAAAAGCTATAGCTGGTGGTAACGGTGCAACTCCATTCTTTTAACCGTATAGCAACACAAGCGCCACGATTCGATCGCTATACCTAGCAGGGACAATTATTGCACTCCAACACAGGGGGGCAAGATTTCTTAATCTTTTTGATTCTCATAAACAAGGGGAGAACTATTTTGAAAATTTTTTATGTTCGTGCATATTTTTATCCAAGTTATGTGGTAATAAAAAGGAGGAGAAACATATCAAATCTTAATTTTTATTAACACAAAAAATTATATTTCTAATCTGCTTACTTGAGTGCGCATATCTTGCTGGATGCAAATAAGAACAGATTAGAGCTAAAAGTTAAGAACTGAGCTCAATTGAGAAGAAGACTAGATCATTTCAGAGTTAAGAACAAATCATATCAAATCAGATGAGATCAAGAGCAGCTCATATTAGTTCAGATATTTATTAGAAGTGAACTTCAGATCAAGAATCAGACAGTAGTGCAGATCAGATCAAAATAGATAGATTAGCTCAGAGAAAGAATCAGATCAGATCACTTCAGATGAGAAGAGCAATATAGATCAGAGTAGAGCAGAATAGATAAGATCAGCTCAGAGAATCATATCATATCAGAAATTTAGATCAGATCAGATGATGAGTTAAGAACATATCAGATGATGAGTTCAGAGAACGGTTCAGAACTAGAGTAGTTCAGATGAGAACAAGTGTAGCTCAGAATAGTTCAGATAAAAGCAGATATGATCGATCGTAGAGCAAATCAGATCAGCCCATGCTATCAGCTCAGATGATCAAATCAAGAAGACCAGTATGAGGATATATATGAGAGCTTACATTATAACAGATTAAATCCTCACACACATTCACTCACATATACGAGAACTGAGCAAAAAAAATTAGATGAGTGAATGTCAATCAAATTTTTCAAATGTTGTCTTGCCACAAAGACGTTGAACTTAGTGTTTGTAGTCTTCACAGAGAGACGTTAAACATCTACAGTTGGAGTCTAGGAGTCTCAATTTGGATAGTGTGAAGTTCCATCTGATGTGGGTTTGTACAAACTGTTGTATAAATCAAAGTCTTCGAGTGAAGTCTTCCGCTTCGAAAGAAAGGGAAACGTAGAAGTGGTGGCTTCGAACTTCCATATACAAATCTTATGAGTATATCTTTACTTCTTTGTCCCATACATCTTTTAAACTGTTTTAAATTCAATTTTAGATAGTATGTCGAGTATTTTGCGCTTGGAATTTTCAGACCGAACTCGATATAGCTCTCGGTGCAACCTTTCAAGAACCTAGAGCTATCGTAACTCGCATATTATTTCAGATCACTCATAGCTTTGCCCTATGCTGATTGCTTTAAAATGGTTTTCTAATGCACGATATGATCCTTTTTTTCACCAATATGTATTAAAGAACAAATATGTCCAATATGATCTCCAACTCCTACACAATTGAGTATGTGAAACTTCTCGCTTCAATATTATATATTTTCTAGTGTTATGAGACTTTCTTTCATACAAGGAATAAAGTATATGACCGAGCGAAAGAAATAACCTTTGAGGTGAGCAATACTAACTCATCGGCAAACCAATATATTCCTTTGAATGAAAAACTCGTAGTTACCTAGAGATGGCAATGGGATGGGTTCAAACCCAAACTCCCATAAAACCCACCCCATTGAGACGGGGTCAAACCCAGTCGAATGGGGTGTGGGAGGGTCTGGATCCGGCCAACGGGTTTTGACAAGGTTCGGGATGGGTTTCGGGTTGCCTAGACCAGCATCAGACCCAAACCTCTCTCTCTGACTAAGTCTAATACTAACATTTAAATATTCATGACAAATACAGATACATTCGAAGGGATGGAAACAAGCCATAAACTAGGTCCACTTTGTAACTGATATCAAATAAATATTACGACAAAAAAAATATAGAATCTATCATATACCTAACAAATTAGTCACGACTCTCGATCATCTCATAATAGTACTATTTATACAATTAATCTAATTAATTGACATAAATAAACTAAAAAATAATTTAACCAAATCAAATTTGATTAATATCCTAAAAAATCATTCTTGACATATAAAATTTGTTAGCCGTTCTGAAAAGTATTCTGACGTATTTGTACTTTGCGTCCTTTGGATTTTAATGCGTTGCAGACTTTATTTGACTTGAGCTCTTTTCATCTGAGTTTTGCATCCTTTGCTAACTTCGAGCTCTGTTTGATTGTACCTGATGTGGGCAAGACAAAGCAAATCAGTTTGAACCAATCAATTCGGTCTTTGTATGTTTGTGTTCAAACTGCTTTGTTCGTCTGAGCTAGTCTGTCCAGATATTGTTTGACAGCTGGTGTCTTCCCAGCTGGTTTCTCTTCTGATCTGCTCTTGAGCTGTTCTGCTTCTGCACCTCTTTTTGTCTACAGCTGAGCTGGTTGCTTCACTGAGCTTGTTCCCCAGCTTTACTCCATTCCCAGCTGGTTTCTCTGCTCCGAGCTGATCTGCTGCAGATTGAGATGGTTTGTTCTTAACCAGCTAGGCTCTATTCTTCTCATCAAGAGCCACTGTGTTACTTGCTTGTTCTCTTGGTAGCTGGTTGCTTCACTGAGCTTGTTCCCCAGCTTTACTCCATTCCCAGCTGGTTTCTCTGCTCCGAGCTGATCTGCTGCAGATTGAGATGGTTTGTTCTTAACCAGCTAGGCTCTATTCTTCTCATCAAGAGCCACTGTGTTACTTGCTTGTTCTCTTGGTCCATTCAGACACCTCATCCAAACCATCAGCAAGCACACAATTTAAACCACTGGTTGATTGAGCCAGTTCTACGAGGATACTTTAAACCTTACCCATGTAGAACTGCAATCCAGCACCAGTGATTACATAATAATCAGTCTCGATTCATATGATAAATTGATTATTATGCATAGTGATCTGACCTACACTTGATCACTGCACTTGTATATTCATCGGAACTTGAACACTGCACTTGTCATCTGCACTTGAATCATTCTGCACTTCTCTGCATCCCTCTGCGCTTGATCTCCGTGCTGCCCGTGCATTCTGGAAGTAAACTGTTGTACCAGCTTGGGCATCCCCTTACTATTCTAGCTAGATATCTTCGATCAGTCCAGCTCAGGCGTCCCCTCACTGTTCTAGTTTGGATATCTCCATGTCTACTCTAGACTAAGCAAGCTGCGCATATCACTTAGAGTGTGAGTACAATAATAGCAAATTTTGTGTGAATCAAAACTTACATCTGATATGTAAAAACAGATCCAACAATCTCCCCCTTTTTTATTTACACAAAATCTGGATAAACATATGTGCATATGTTTGTGCTCAAAAATATTTATCCCCCTTTTTGTGGGAATCAAAAAGGAATTGAAATCTTGTCTCCCTCTAAATATTTAAAACAAAACTCCCCCTCAACAGAGCATCGGGGTAAATTTTATTTTGAAGATATAATCATTTATGCACAGGAAGACATTTTGAGAAAAACAGATTCATGACATGAGTTTTGAAAAATAGAATCTGTAGCATTTTAAAATTTCATCTATCCAGGCTAAAGGATAAATGACAATTGAATTCGTATAATATCTTCCGCTTCTCTCGAAAACTGTTATAGTCGCTATTCTTTCAGTGTAACCAGCGTAAGAGGTCTTGGCGTCCACAGATCTCGCGCAATCTGTCAGCTCGACAGAAAAGATGTTGCCGCTCTTTCCTTTCGAGAAATTGCTCTGTAATTCAAAAGTCATTACTCCCCCTATCTTTATAGAGTGAGTTTTGAAAACCTTAAAAGATTTTAGCATAGACAGACTTTTGACTATAAGCTATCAGAGCAGAAATATTTTAAAACTGTTAAAACATTTTCAAATAAAATTCACATTTCAAGAACAACCTGCTCTGATACCAATTGTTAGGATCGAAAAATCAAGGGTGTCCGTAAGCTCTGCCACAACTTGCGTAGGCTTTCACACAGCCTTGACACCGAACCCGTAAGTTACATGCGTTTTAAAATTTTCTAAAACAAGCCGCACGCAATGCAGGAACCGGATCTCGCATGAGAGACACCAGCGGCTCTACGAGCTGGTTATCATATGTGATCTGGTTTTCGTAAAACTTGAGCTGCAATAGCTCAGTATTCTTGAATGTTAGTGCACCAAGAACAGATTGAGTAAGTAGTTAAATCATGCGGAAATAACTCAAACTGAACTCTTATAATCGAAAGCTCTTTTAACAGTTTTATACGCAGTAAATAAATATGCGATATCTGATGTAAATGCATAAAGCAGTAAATAAATACGCTGTAATTTATTATGAAAGTTTGGAGCTGAATATCCTACGTCTCCCCTTCTTTCGGAATCAGGAAGGATCCACTAGAAGGCTTTGATTACAGCGACCCTCGCTACAACCCACTCCTACGACCAGCCGCCGCAAGAACTCCTAGCCACACCACTGCACACCATCCCGCAAGCTGTGTGGGTCTAACTCACTTCTTTATGCATATGTGAGATAGGCTACACACACTTCTTTAACGTCTCATTGCGAAAGACAACTAGACTTGTTTAACGTCTCTGTCCAAAGACTACAATGGAGAGCTTTTAATTTGATTCACTCATTTTTTTGTTTCGCTCAACTCTCGAATATATGAGTGAATCGTGTGTGAGATTACAGTGTATGCTTTCTCTCGAAAATAAAATCTCGCACACTGGGAAGTGCTCCTGTTCGAGCTGGTTATCTGTTATCTTCCCATGGTTGTGCTTTCTTCTGTTTTTGCATTCTGGATTTGCACAACACTCTCTCTTTGCTTTTGCGCATATCATCATTCTGTGCTTTGCGCCTCAACATCAGATTTGTCCGTTGGACACAAATTTGTAGCCGTTCTGAAAAGTCTTTTGACGTATTTGTGTCCTTTGAATTTTAATGCGTTGCAGGCTTTATTTGACTTTGAGATATTTTCATCGGCATTTCTGTAGCCTTTTCTAACTTCGAGATCTGTTTACTTGTCCCTGATGTGGCAAGACAAAGCAAATCAGTTTGAACCAATCAATTTGGTCTTCGTATGTTTGTGTTCAAACTGCTTTGTTCGTCTGAGCTAGTCTGTCCAGATATGGTTCGACAGCTGGTGTATTCCCAGCTGGTTGCTCTTCTGATCTGCTCTAGAGTCGTTCTTCTTCTGCACCTCTTTTTGTCTGCAGCTGAGCTGGTTGCTTCACTGAGCTTGTTCCCCAGCTTTACTCCATTCCCAGCTGGTTTCTCTGCTTCGAGCTGGTCTGCTGTAGATTGAGCTGGTTTTCTAACTTCGAGATCTGTTTACTTGTCCCTGATGTGGCAAGACAAAGCAAATCAGTTTGAACCAATCAATTTGGTCTTCGTATGTTTGTGTTCAAACTGCTTTGTTCGTCTGAGCTAGTCTGTCCAGATATGGTTCGACAGCTGGTGTATTCCCAGCTGGTTGCTCTTCTGATCTGCTCTTGAGTCGTTCTTCTTCTGCGCCTCTTTTTGTCTGCAGCTGAGCTGGTTGCTTCACTGAGCTTGTTCCCCAGCTTTACTCCATTCCCAGCTGGTTTCTCTGCTCTGAGCTGGTCTGCTGTAGATTGAGTTGGTTTGTCCTTAACCAGCTAGGCTCTATTCTTCTCATCAAGAGCCACTGTGTTACTTGCTTGTTCTCTTGGTCCATTCAAACACCTCATCCAAACCATCAGCAAGCACACAATTTAAACCACTGGTTGATTGAGGAAGTTCTACGAGGATACTTTAAACCTTATCCGTGTAGAACTGCAATCCAGCACCAGTGATTACATAATAATCAGTCCCGATTCATATGATGAAATGATTATTACGCATAGTGATCTGACCTACACTTGATCACTGCGCTTGTCTATTCATCGGAACTTGAACACTGCACTTGTCATCTTCACTTGATCGGCACTTGAATCATTCTACGCTTCTCTGCATCCCTCTGCGCTTGATCTCCGTGCTGCTCCTACTCCAAGCTGGTGAACCAGCTTGGTGTTCCGGGCATTCTGGAAGTAAACTGTTGTACCATCTTGGGCACCCCCTTACTGTTCCAGCTAGATATCTTCGATCAGCCCAGCTCATGCGTCCCCTCATTGTTCTAGTTTGGATAACTCCATGTCTACTCTAGACTAAGCAAGCTGTATCACTTAGAGTGTTAGTACAATAATGGCAAGTTTTGTGTGAATCAAAACTTAGATTCTGATCTGTAAAAACAGATCCAACAATCTTCCCCTTTTTGATTTACACAAAATTTGGATAAACATATGTGCATTGTTTGTGCTCAAAAATATTTCTCCCCCTTTTTGTGGGAATAAAAAGGAATTGAAATCTTGTCTCCCTCTAAATATGTAAAACAAAACTCTCCCTCAAAAGAGCAAGGGGTAAATTTTATTTTGAAGATAAAATCATTTATGCACGGGAAGACAGTTTGAGAAAAAAATATTCATGACATGAGTTTTGAAAAATAGAATCTGTACCATTTTAAAATCTCATCTATCCAGGCTAAAGGATAAATGACAATTGAATTCGTATAACCTCTTTCGCTTCTCTCGAAAACTGTTATAGTCGCTATTCTTTCAGCGAAACCAGCGTAAGAGGTCTTGGCTTCCACAGATCTCGCGCAATGTCATCTCGACAGAAGATATGTTGCCGCTCTTTCCTTTCGAGAAATTGCTCTGCAATTCAAAAGTCATTACTCCCCCTGTCTTTATAGAGTGAGTTTTGAAAACCTTAAAAGATTTTAGCTGTGAGACCCGAAATATTATGTGATTAATTGAGTTAATTAATCGGGTTTACATAGACCGGATTTGGTTCGAACATATCTGGGATGAGCCAGCTTTGAGCTGGTATGCCTGGTGAAGCTATCGGGTCCGTTTAAGTCCTTGAAACAGATCTGGAGAATTGAAGGTTTTCACGGGAACATGATCAGATGTGAGTGTTGATCAGATATGGTCGGTCGTATTCAGATCTTGTAATCAGATCTTCTAGTCGCGCGTTATTCTGGGCGCACAGGTGGAATATACCTCGCGGGTAGCGAAATGTTGTCGATTGGCAAGGATCCAGATTTGAATATGTGAACGTTGTTAGTTGTGCGTGGACAGATCCGGTTCGTAGTTCCGGTTCGTGTTTTGGTTTAGACCGATGTGGTTCAGAGATTTCAGATGTGACTTGTAGGAGTGCGTCAGATCTGAGTGCTATGGGTGCGACGCCGTTTAGTGTTTCAGACTTGAGTTAGCGGGATGACGTGTATTAGTTGGGAGCGTGTTCCTGTGCGACGTCGTTTGGTTAAGTCCCACGTCTGTTCTGACGTAGTGTCCAGATTTGGGGTGGTACTCATATTTGAGCTTGTTCCAGATGTGAACCTCGAGGTTGTCGGTGGCTGTTGTTTTCGGGTCAGATTTTACATTTGGAGAATTTCTGGAAGTTTTCGTAACTTTGAGATTTTCAGGCGAAATCTGGTAGCAGATTTGATGACGTAAGCGTCGCTGGTATGCGTGGCGTTGATGACGTAAGCCTTGCTGTGGGAGAAGTCTGTTATCGCGGGGTTAGAATTGCGAGAGATCTGATAGCACGTTTTCTATTCAGACGTTGCTTTTGCGTGTTTTTGTATTGAGTTGCAACGACACCGTTTGAATTAGTTGCAACGACGCCGTATTACAGAAGAGGGTGACGTAGGTGAAAATCTGGTCGAGTTGTTTACCAGATGTTGCATGTGATGTGTTCACCAGACATCAACGAAAGTCAAAGTTCCTGTAGCACGAGTAAGAACGACGTCGTTTAGTTAGCGTTTGCGGGTTTGATCTGTTATAGCGTTGTCTTCAGATTCCTCCAGCGTTCTTGTATAGCGTTAGCGCTTGGTTTAAACGACCAGATTTCTCCGTGTTGTTATACGATGTCGCTTAGGCAGCGAGCGTTAGTTTGTTGTCCAGATTTCACCGTGGTTTTTGTAGCGCGTCTTGGTTTCCAGATTTCTCCAACTCTTGGCGCTTTTGTTCCAGATTTCACCGTGCTACTGTGCGACGTCGTTTTGGGCTTTTGACCATTGTTTGCGCGCGTTGCTTGCGAAGTATGTTTCTGTCGGTGTATGTTTTTAAGCAGATTTCTCGCTGGTATAAATTCTCGCGAAGCTACTGCTCTTTTAAGCAGATTTCTGTCGCTGTTTTTTAAGCAGATTTCTGTCGGTGTATGTTTTTAAGCAGATTTTTCTCGCGAAGCTACTGCTCTCGGCCGTGAGTTGTGCGTGCAGGTAGTTTTTGAGTTTAGCTGTTGGGATCTCGTTTCCTAGCTGTGATTTAGCTCCCTGTTAAGTTGTATTAGGGTGTGATTAGCTGGTTGAGCGAGGGACTCCCAGCCGTGAGCTTTATGTGTTGGCCGTGAGTTTTGGGTTGATGATTCTCTGTATCTTGCGTATGTTTTTCAGGTTGGAATCAGTATTCTCAGGCTTTGTATTCTGTAATTGTTGCTCAGTGTTAAGGTACGGATTCGAGCTTGTTACAGCGTTAGGTTGGCATGAGTAAATGCAGTGATGGCTGTTTGTTGTTTACGTGTATGGCTGCCAGTGGTTACTGCCTGTTGTTATATGCATACACGCATTTTGCACTGATGGATCTGTTTTGACAGATCCTGATTAAGTTTTGAATTACACAAAACCTATTATTGTGTTTCTAATTGTTAGAACATGCATCGTTTATTTAAGGTTTTGTGTAAATAAAAAGGGGAGAGATTGATGGATCTGTTTTGACAGATCCTGATTAAGTTTTGAATTACACAAAACCTATTACTGTGTTTCTAACAATTCTACTTAAGTGTACAGATTCTAGGAACGAAGAAGATGATGAACAGTCGAAGAATCTGTCCAGCAGATGGTTCACAATATAAGTTCAGCAGTTGGTTGGTGCATTCATTTAGACGGCAGCTGGATTAGCAATGGAGACGTCCAAAGTTGAATCAGTTGTTCGTAATCAGGCGGAGGCTAAGTTGAACCAGCTGGAGCATAGTAAACCAGCTGGAACGATGACAACCAGCTGCAAGCGCTAAAGAGCGAAGTGAACCAGCTGGAACATGAGTTGATAAGTCTGCTGGAGAAATAGATCGAAGAAGAAGATTCCAGTCGCAATTATAAGTACTGTTGACGAATCTGTTGGCAGTCGCTATTCAAGAAGCCAAGAAGAATCGTAAGCTGGAGCTGGAACGATAAAGATCAGCTGGAGCGCTAAGTGTAGATGACATCAGCAGTGACGTCATCATTCAGCAGGAAGCTACAGTGATCAGCAGGAAGCTATCAGCAGATGAGAAGAGCAGTGAAAGAGATGAAGCGACGTCGTGCTAAAGAATCAGCAGATGGTTTAGCGTTGATGACGTCTTTGGTGACGTCATCACAATCAGCAGATGGTTTGAGTCCAGCAGTCGCAAGATATCAGCAGAGAGCTACAGTGCAACCAGTCGAGGAGACTCAAGTTAGCGATAGCAAAACGATGTCGTTTACATAAGTTGGTACGACAGCGTTTTGCCTTCGCGCTAAGATTCAGCAGATGATCTTTGCGTTGATAACCAGCAGAAGCAAGCATTTCAAGTCTACCAGCTGGATGACCAGACGCAAGCAACAACACATCCAGAAATGAGCTTCAGTACTATGCATCCAGTCGACAAAGATATCAGCAAAAGATGAATTCAGTCGTAGTGATAAATCAGCAGCGAAGCAGTTGAAGATTTACGAGAGTTGGATGTCAACTGCTGAGCTCAATTCAAATGGCGAAAACGACAAGAAGCCTGCAAAAGAAAAGGACACAAGTACTATTCCCTGTCGGTACTTTACAAGACACATTTGAACGGGAAGAATGTTGTGTCCAACGGATTGAAATTGTACAGAGGCTTTATATACTTCGAGAGCGCCATTGAAGAAGAAGACTGGATGAGAGGTTGGGGTCACTGTGAAGCTGTCGCAAAAAATAAGTTAATTGCACAGTGTAGTGTCCAACGGATTGAAATTGTACAGAGGCTTTATATACTTCGAGAGCGCCATTGAAGAAGAAGACTGGATGAGAGGTTGGGGTCACTGTGAAGCTGTCGCAAAAAATAAGTTAATTGCACAGTGTACCAGCAGAGGGAAAATGAACAGAAAGACGAAGCAATCGACCGCCATTAGAGAGGAGCTTTCACGAGAGTCGATTGCTGAGTTTTTATTAGCTTGTGTAGAGCAATTTCCCTAGTGTGTGAGAAACAGAGAGTTGAGCGTTTCATTGTATCAAATCTCACACACAGAGATTCATTCACATTGTATTGGTGAATGAATCTCAAAACGTTTCAAACAGTCCCGTCCAAGCACGATGACGTTAAACTCATGTGTATGTAGTTAGTCACACAGTTGCGGCTGGTGTGCATTGTTGAAGTCTAGGAGTTCTCACAGCTGCTGGTTGTGGGATCGGATCTGTACACGAGTTGTAAGATCAAATCTTCTAGTGGAGCCTTCCGAGGTGGAAGAAGGGGAGATGTAGGACATTGAGGTCCGAACTTCCAGAAACAAATATGCTGTGTATCGTATCTCTTTTATTCATTCAGCACTTGCATATTTTATTTAGCATACTCACGCATAACAGTTCAGCAGCACACAAGCACAAGTCTAACAGATTTATGTTGTACATAAATCTGTTTGATTGGTTTTAAAATATTAGGATTCAGTTCTGGTATTTTTCGCATGATTTTTAAATCATACCAGATCTGTCTCCGGTGCTCTTTGTGATTTTAAGTGTTCAAGAACATCGAGCTATTGCAGCTCCGTACAAGCAGCGCAAAATTTTTAATGTCTTTTATCAAGCGCGGCTGCTAAGTTCCTTTTAAATACAGGGACCTCTGGGTGCTAAATTTTTATCAAGCGCGGCTGCTAAATTTTTAATGTCTTTTATCAAGCGCGACTGCTAAGTCCCTTTGGGTCTTGGTGTGTTTGTTTGCCTGTTGTGTTGTCCAGGTCATACATCTGGTCGAGGAGCTAACCCAGCTGGCGATGCCCCAGGAGGGTGTTGAGTGTCCCAGTAGCGTATAGCATATATGTATGTATCAGTTTAGTAGTCGGGGAGATGCCCTGTGCTTCGTGGTTGTATTCAGTGGTAGAGTCTGATACATGTTTATTTGTGTATTGATGCTATACTTGTGTTTCGTAAACTGGGATTCTATTTTAGTATTGTTGTATTTTAAATTAAATGTTTTAAACCGTCGGGCCTAAACGTGAAAATTTTACCCACTTTTTGTTAAGCTTCCGCATGTGTTGTATGATTTTACTCTGTTTAGAGCACGAGACCTGACATTTTTGGTATCAGAGCTTAAGCTGGGATAAACTCAATTTCTTTGATCACACTTGAGTCTAGGCACAATGTCGTGTGTTGCATGTGCTTGACTTATGTGACAACGTGCTGCATATTTGTGTTATATGCTTTCTATGCTGTATCTGTTTTATTTTTCCTTATCCTGTTGAGTGTATTTTAGATGCCGCCTAAACGTCGTGGTAGAGGTAGGGGCAGTTCCAGGAGTCAGTGGGTCAGAACGAGGATCAGTATAGTGCTCCTAGTCGTACTCAGGAGAGTAGCGAGGAAGGGGAAGCTGAGGTTCTGCCGAATCCAGTAGAAAGGATGGATGTTGTTATAGCTCGGTTTCAGAGGATGAACCCTTCAGTCTTTAATGGCGATGAGTCGAGTGAGGATGCTGATTCGTGGCTCCATAACGTCATTCATCTTTTCGATCGGGCTCAGTATGACGATGGCCTCCGGTTGAGGTTAGTGACCTTGTTGCTGAGGAGGGCCGCAGAGCGCTGGTGGCGAGGTGCGTCTAGTACCTTAGTGGAGAATGGAGTTGGTATCACTTGGGACAATTTTTGTGAGACCTTCAGGCAGGAGTATGTCCCCGATTATTTAATGAAGAGTTGTGCCAGAGTGTCTTGACGAGCAAGCCCAAGACGTATGCTGAGGCCGTTGATAGTGCTATCAACATTGAGGAGGGCATGAGGAGCCGTCATACGCGTAGAGTGTAGGTAGCGCAGGCAGTGCAGAGTGCTAGACCTGTTGGTCAGGGAGCTCAGTCGTCTCAGGGTTCCCAGTCTGGCTATCAGCCACAACAGCAGCAGCAGGTGGCTCAGCAGTCCGACCGTCAGAGGTTTCGACCCCGCGGTCAGCAATTCAAGAAAAAGTCTGGTTCAGGGTCTTCCGGTTCAGGCAGCTCGAGTAGCAGCGGTTCTCCGGTGGAGTTTTGTGGCTTTTGTGGTGGGAAGCATTCTTCCACCCAGTGTATCGGTGTGCAGGGTTCCTGCAATCTTTGTGGACACTATGCTAGGGTGTGTCCGACAGCTGGGTCGTCTCAGGGTGCAGCCCAGCCTCAGGGTCGTGGAGGTCAGTCTAGGGGCCGTTCTCAGCAATTTCAGCAGCCCCGATTGGGTGAGACTCAGTTTAGGCCGTTTCAGCAGCCTGGCCCTTCGCTTTGGGCAGTCGTCTCAGCCTTTATTCTCAGGACCCCGGCATGCTCAGGTTAACGCCATCACGAGGGAGCAGTACGAGGAGACACCGAGCCGGGTGATTGGAGGTACTTGTCTTGTCTTTGACTTTCCTGCTCGTGTGTTGTTTGACACCGGTGCATCGCATTCGTTTATTTCTGATTCGTTTTTTGTTGAGCATGGTATGTGTACCATTCCTTTGCGCGATGCTGTTTCTGTTTCTACCCCTGGTGGTGTGAGCTTGTTCTCCCAGGAGGTTTTGTTGGATGGTGTGTTGCGGTTTGGTGATCATGTCCTGTTAGCGAATTTGATCCGTTTGATGCTTTGGAATTTCTATTGCATAGTTGGGATGGATGTGCTGTCCAACTATAGGGCCTCCGTGGATTGCTTCCATGGGATTGTGCGCTTTAGGCCTTTGTCTGGCGAGAAATGGGACTTCTACGGCCAGGATCCTAGATCGAAGATCCCGTTGATCTCAGCGATGGAGATGTTTAGTTTGTTGTCTTTGGGGAATGTTGGCTTTATGATCTACGCTTTGGATGCGTCTTCTTCTTCCCGTGTTCAGATTAGTGATGTTCCCGTGGTGCGACATTTCCCGGATGTGTTTCCGGAGGAGATTCTTGGTTTTCCTCCGAGGCGGGAGATCGACTTCAGCATAGAGCTGGTGCCTGGCACAGCTCCGATTTCACGTGCTCCTTATCTTCTGGCACCTGCAGAGTTGAGAGAACTCAAGGTGCAGTTAGATGATTTGCTGGAGAAAGGTTTTATCCGACCTAGTATGTCAGCGTGAGGAGCGCCCATATTGTTTGTGAAGAAGAAGGATGGCTCAATGCGGATGTGCATTGATTTTCGCCAGTTGAATAAAGCCACTGTCAAGAACAAGTACCCGTTGCCGAGAATCGATGATCTGTTTGATCAGTTTCAAGGTTCTGCGGTATATTCAAAGATTGATCTTCGTTCAGGGTACCATCAGCTCAGAGTGAGAGATCAAGATGTCGCGAAGACTGCGTTTCGTACGAGGTACGGACATTTTGAGTTTTTGGTGATGCCGTTTGGTTTGACCAACGCGCCTGCAGTCTTTATGGATTTGATGAACCGAGTTTTCCACGAGTTTATCGATCAGTTTGTGATCGTGTTCATCGACGACATCTTAGTCTATTTGAAGACTCCTTTGGAGCACAAGGAGCATTTGCGGATTGTCCTTCAGACGCTGAGAGACCAGAAATTGTATGCAAAGTTTTCCAAGTGTTAGTTCTGGTTGGATCGCGTCGTATTCTTGGGACATGTGATTTCAGCCGAGGGGATTTCGGTGGATCCTAGCAAGGTTGATGCTGTTTTGAACTGGGAGCATCCCAGGAATGTTTCCGAGATTCGTAGTTTCTTGGGTCTAGCTGTCTATTATCGTCGCTTCATTGAGGGATTCTCAAGTATAGCAAAGCCGATGACTCAATTAACTCAGAAGGACAAGAGGTTTGTTTGGGCTGAGAAGTGCGAGAATGCTTTTCAACTGCTCAAGGAAAGGTTGACTACTGCGCCTGTGTTGGCTCTGCCATCCGGTTCAGGTGGTTTTGTTGTTTGTTCTGACGCTTCGCTCAATGGATTGGGTTGTGTGTTGATGCAGAATGGTCGAGTCATTGCGTATGCTTCGCGGCAGTTGAAACCGCATGAGACTCGTTACCCCGTCCATGATTTGGAGTTAGCAGCGGTGGTCTTTGCATTAAAGATCTGGCGTCACTACCTGTATGGCGAGCAGTTTGTGGTGTACTACGACCACAAGAGTTTGCAGTATCTGTTTTCGTAGCCTGACTTGAACATGAGACAACGTCGGTGGATGGAGCTGGTAAAGGACTTTGATTGTGAGTGTTGGAGAGCAATAATTGCCCCTGCTAGGTAGAGCGATCGAACCGTGGCGCTTGTGTTGCTATACGGTTTAAA
>KV012632.1:10719-24393 GCA_001598015.1 Dorcoceras hygrometricum
AGCTGCACAAGATAGATATGCTAGCTATGCTAATAAGCGACGCAGACCATTGAAATTTGAGGTTGGCGATCAAGTATTTATCAAAATTTCTCCTTTCAAGAGCGTTATGAGATTCAGATTTAAGGGCAAGTTAGCCCCTAGATTCGTTGGTCCCTTTGAGATTGTTGAGCGGATTGGACAGTTGTCAAGATTTCTCCTTTCAAGAGTGTTATGAGATTCAGATTTAAGGGTAATTAGCTCCTAGATTCGTTGGTCCCTTTGAGATTGTTGAGCGGATTGGACAGTTGGCTTATAGGTTAAAGCTGCCTGATGAGTTAGCAGTGATGCATGATGTGTTTCATGTGTCAATGTTGAGAAAGTATGAGCCAGATCCATCCCATGTGTTGAGGACTGATGAAGTAGAGCTAGACCAGACCCTGAGTTATGTTGAGTATCCAGTACATATTCTGGATAGGAAGAGAAGCAGCTGAGGAATAAGGTTATACCGTTGGTGATGGTCCAATGGAGCAAGCATGGGTGTGAAGAAGCTATCTGGGAAGTTGAGGAAAAGATGAGATAGGAGTGGCCTCATCTGTTTGAGCTATAACAACTAGCGTTTCAGGTAACTTCTAGCTTGATTGATTTTGTGGTTTAAGTGATTTTGCTGCTGAATTGAGATTTTGTTTAGTAGTGAGTTGTACTAAGCAGTATGGCATGAGTATATTAGGAATGATGTCTAGTATACTGTGTCGTGATTAAGCTATCTTGCTGTTGTGATTTTGATTTGATGACTTAACTGATTTCGAGGACGAAATCGATTTCTAGTGGGGGAGAGTGTGAGGACTAGAAATCTGTTAAGTAAGATTTAATGGCTAATCAGTTTTTGGATTAAGCTTTATCATGGAAATTGTGATTTCTGGGTGCTCAGATTTAGACGTAGAGTGATCAGCAGTGAGAGGTTGGTGGTCGAGTGAGATCTGCGTCGAATTTGGAGTCCAGAAGTTGCATTTCCTATTGGGAAATGATTCCAGTGATAATTCAGACTTGAGGTTCATCGCTGGGAGAAGCTAGGCCAGCAGCGCCTTTGCGTGAGAATTTGCGGGCGTTCAGATGTTGCCTAACGTGTTTTCAGTAGCGGGTGTTGATACGTCGTCGTTTGGATTAGTTGGAACGACAGCGTTTTGGATTAGCGAAGAAGACAGCAGTGAGTTGCGTGACCATTCAGATGTTGGTATTCAGTAGTAGCGTGATCAGATGTCAACGCTAGTCAACTCAGCAGTGGGAGTGTAGCGAGAAGCAGCTGTTAGCGTTAGCGCGCGCGAGATGATGCCACGTGTTAGTCAACACAACTAAGTTGACTGCTGGTTGTTAGCGCTATCCAGATGTTGCTAGCGAGAGACCTGTTTCAGCAGTAGAAGCTATGCTACGTCGTTTTGATTAGTTGGCGCGACGTCGTTTGCTATATGTGTTAGAACGATGTTGGGATATCTGAATTGAGTCAGCAGTGAGCGAAAGCTGGAGCCAGCTTTGAGAGGACTTTTGCCTTAGTATAAGAAGAGATCTGAATTGCTTAGAACAGTAGTGATTCGAGGATTTATATACCAAGTGCTGGCCAACACTTAGCGTATTTTGAACCCGATATTCCTCATCGTTTTCTCCAGTAAACCCTTGATAGTTACTGTTCATTCGAACCCTTCTCCGGTAAATTGCCTTCGATTTCCGCCGTTGTTTGAAGCGAGACCAATGGCGATGAGCTCGTCTTGAGTAGCTCTTTCGATTGATACCAGATAGGAAGCCGGGTTCGACGTTGGAGAGGGAACGCGAAGAAGATGTGAGTTGGTGTGTTTTCGTGACAGTTGAGTAGAGCGTTCTCCTGTGCGCGTGAGCTTCTGGATTTGAGCTCCAGGGAAGTCCCTGCTGTGTTGGACATTACCAGCGAGGTAGCAATTTAGAGCAGGCTAAAATATCCGTGCCTGGTGAGATCTGTTGAGGTAGAACTTGAGAATTGAAGGTACGACTTGAGCTTTTGTTAACAGCTTAGACATAGCGTGCTAGTATTTGAGGCATGAATCTGTGCTATGTGAATTCTGTGTTTACGTGAACAACTTGATTTAATTGATATGTTCTGTTTACGTATTATATGCATGTTGAAATCAGATTTGAATTTCATGGCATTCATGCATACATATTGAGCCTTTGATCGATTGAGAACCTGAGATAGAGCCACGTTGTGATCGGCCGACAGATGTGTCGTGCCTGAAAGGTACAATGCTATCATCGAAGTGGTGACCGACAGATTGGTTGTGTCTGAATACCACCGAACTGTGATGGCTGACGGGCCTGAAGATCACGGACCGATGATTTCCCCGATTGATACACTGTGCGGGTATAGAGGCTCGATTGAGATTACTGCCAGCTGATTAGCAGGCCTTGATGACCGATGTTCTTTGACAGCCACATGCATTCATGACTTAGAATACTGCATGTTTATGTTTTGCTGTTATATTAGTGCTCATTCGTACTGAGGCTTGACCTCGTATTCTTTTCCTGCTTTTGTGTTGTTTGGGTTTGCGTTTCCCATTTGCAGGATCTTCAGGTAACCAAGCTGGACAGACTGGAACCCCAGCTGATCGATCCCCATTTCCTTGAAGTCCCAGTTATTATTCTATTATGTATTGATCCAGGGGATGCCCTGAGGTTATATGTATTTGGGGGATCGTTGTTGATTTGAATTGAGATTTCTTGTTGTTGTATGAGTTTTTATTTAACTCGTATTTTGAGTATGACTACTTTGAAGATGTAATTTGGTTCAGGCCCAACTTTATTTCGAAAATTTTTAGCCCTATTTTATGCTTCCGCGTTTATGTGCTTAATTGTGCTATTAATCCTTGTTAATTAGCACGGGGCCTGACATTCTCGAACACTGAGATCTCTCTCAAATCTGAAGACCAACGCTGCTCATTTGCTAAGTCTCGCCCGCTAAACCAAAACATTGTCGTTCCAACTAATCCAAACGACGTAGTTTAGCTACTCGCTACTGAAACACGCTAGCTCACTACTGAGTACTAGCGACAACAGATCTCGCTACGACTGCTGAACACGATCACTCAGCGATGACCCACGCTAACTTCTGAACAGATCTCAAGCCAAACCTCTAACTCTTCAGGTCTGTTCTAAGGACTTATACAAAACCCGATAGCTTCTCCAAGCATATCGACTCAAAGCTGAACGTCCAGATCTGCTCAAGCTCAAATCTGAATCCAACAAAACCCGATTAATTAACTCAATTAATCTCATCAGCTTTCGGGTCTCACATACGAACCAGTGTGCCCCTACACAATGGAAGGGACCAAGATTATGATTGATGAACGATAATCCTTTCGCATTGGAAGGGACCAAGGTTATGTTTGACAAACTATAATCCTTTCACAACATAGTTGGGATTTATTCCCCCAGTTTCTGATTTCAGATGATAGTTTGATCAAACGACTTTGACCTATGTATAAGTATCTGAGCCATAATTCAATAGAAAATAATAACAGAGCACAAGGTTATTCACGATCATAGCTTAAAGAAAAGTTTATGTTCCTTCCTTTTAAAAATCAGCAAATGTTTTAAGTATGTTTCAAGCATGTCCAGATTATGCTTTCGCAGTTTCTCAGTTTCTTATTTTTACCAGTTTACAGTATTCAGTATTCAACTTACGAGTTGTTCAGCTTTCAAGCTCTATCAGTTTACGAGCTTTCAGCAGTAAAAGATATTGTTATATCTGTATTGCCTACCTTCGTTATATCCAGATTGCTTGTTGAGCCTCGAGGCTCACTAGTTTTTCTAAATGCAGGTGATCAGGTTTAGAAGTTGCTGGTTGGTGCGAGCTGGATCAGATCGGGGTGTTTATCGTGAAACCTGCATTTTCGCACTTGCCAGGTTTCATTGTTTTGTTAAGTTCAGTTTGAGTTAATTTAGTTCATATCAAATGTATCAGTTATGTCATATACAGTTCTCTGTAAATTGAACGAATTATTGTGCAATGTTTAATCTAGTTTCCGCATATCCTAAAAGCCTTGAGTTCTTTTAATTTTTTTGTTTGAGTTCCGCACAGTTTAAAGTTATGAACTGTTGCTAAGTTATAAATCTGAAATTTCTAAAATATCGCAATGTAGCCCAGAATTATTTGGTTCGTTGTCTTTCGACCAAATGCAAATTTTGAGTATCGTTTAATTTGAACCTTCAATTTATTATAATTTCAATTCGAAAATGTGGTCGTTACAATTATAATACAGACATATCACGAGAATAGGGCCAAACCAGAGTTGCTACCTGTTTGCCAAAATTCATTTTGGAGAAAAGTTAGTCGAATAAAAGGAATACAATTGGTGGAATATTCGTTAATGGCAGTAAAATCTTGAAAGATTCACCAAGAAGGCAATCGGAAAAGATTTTCAATCATAGAGAAACTATTGGAGTACCCTTTCGTGGGAGATTACTTCTTACACGCGCATGAATTAGGTGAAAAAAGCTAACTTTAACGAGATAACGCACCGACTACATCTGCCAAAACAGCTAACTTCAAGAATATTTTTCAACCACATACAATAGTGAAGAGTGAAAAAAGAGATTGACACGGTTCAACAAGAAAACCATTGACCACAAAAATCAATACAATACACGCAAATTCACGTCATCTAAAACCTTGTTCTCATGGTTAAATGGATTTTTCGAATTAAGCAAAGCATTCACGTCATCATTGATAACACTGGTTAATGGATTTTTCGAATTAAGCAAAGCATACAGAAATTGAGTTTTTAAAGCTTTCAAGATCATAGAATATATACATCAATATGCGCAAATAAATCATAGTATATAAAACTTTCAAGTCCACTATTCCAGCCACTCATTAACCAAAAACAGCCACTATTGACGCAGATGAGAAATTCAAAGACACAGGGCAAAACACCAAAAATTCTCAAACATTATAACTTATAACTCATGAAGGAAGTTCCAAAATACCTGCAAGAACCTCATTTTTAAAGAGATCCTCGATAGCGCTAATCATAAAGAACTGTGGAACAATCAAGGAGGAAATCAAAGCTACAGGTGCCAATATCCACAGAAAGGAGCCAGTATTCTCATCGAAAGGCGCGGACACCAATTTGCTTTCCTCAACCGACTGGTGACTCAATCCACCGAAAGAAACAGAGCCTGATTTTCCACGAAATGGTTCCGAACCTTTAACTGCACTCACTCGAAAACCCGGATTCTTTGATGAATTACTATCTGGAGCATACACAGCCACTCCAGTCCTTGAAGATGTCGAGAGAGCTGCTAAAGATGAGGGTAAAATAGAATAAATGAGAACTTCCAGTGATAGACCGAAATAGGGATAAAAGCCAGAAAATGCACATTTGAGCTTAATTTGGAATCTGGGCATCATTGTTTAACAGAAGTGTGGTCTCTAAACTATTTTTTGACCTAACAAACAGATTTTACAGAGTAAATCCAACTTCAGACATTGCTAAAGAAGAAACAAGATTGAAAATTTGAAGGAAGAAAGCTTACACAGTGAGGCTGAGGAAGCGAAATACGGGTGCAAGGAGGACGATTTGAAGGAAAACACAGGCAGACTGCAACTCCTCGAAACACAGGAAAACACATACAATGTGGGAAGAGGGTCGCATGATTTTAAACCGATGGAAAAACAATCATGTTTTAAAAACATGCTAAATGACAATGTTGTTATAATAGTTGTTACGATATCATTGTCATTGATCCCGACATTAGCTCAATGTCAACGGTCTTAATAAAATCGTTATTGTTGCGCATAAAACAATATCATAAGAAATCGTTTTTTAAAATCAATTGTCGTTTTGGTAGAAAACACGCTCGTCAACAATGGATTTCACCAAAAACGTTGTTAATAAATTAAACACCATGATTTTAATATGAATACGTTGTCTATTACGTATTGTTAAAGATCATTTTTGTAGTAGTATCTTTATTGTTCACACGAACACTACAAGCATGTTGACCAGCTCTTCAAGAGTGACCTCCAACTTGTTCATGTTAAAGTTCACCACAAAGCCATCAAACTTGGGAGAAAGGGAGAGAAGCAACAAATCCACAGACATCACGTGTGGAAGTGAGAGATCGAGGCTCGCAAACTTCTCAATGAGCCAATCATTCTAACCCTATGCCCGCGGACCGAAGTCCCTTCTCGCATGCGGCTAGTCATGAGCTCCTTGGTAGTTGTGTACCTCTTAGCTCGTAGGTTCTATCCAAAGAGTTCTTTTAGATACAGGTGTATGTCAGCAGCATGCTCTGCAACCTCGAACCTCCTTTGTAGTTCGTTGGACATTGACGCCAACATGCAGCTCTTGGATTTGAGATCAAGGTCCCACCATGTATTAAGCTTCTTCAGCTCCTCATGGCTGATGTCAACAGATGCTTCTTTTAGAGGACATTTTTCTAGTACATATATCAGTTTATCCAAAGCCAGAACAATCTTGAGATTCCATGTGAGACCTGAATCTGTTAAGTAAGATTAATTGTGGAAATTAATCGGTTGATTTGAGATTTTTGTGGTTTAGAATCTCTGTTGGTGTTTTAGTGGCATTTTCGGGTCGATTTCATTCCTTAGAACAATTCTAGTAATTTTCGTATTTTGAGTATGGGTGCCTGAGCTGGTGACAGTTTGCTGACGTCACGTTGTGTGTGGGCATCAAAGGCGCTGACGTAAGCCTTGCTGTTATCAGTCGCTGGTTGAATTAGCGTGTTTTTGTATCGGGCGAGATACGATGTCGTTGTGAGTTTTATACCTGCTGATAACAGATATGTCGACGTAAGCATTATTGTTGAGCGTTGTGAGGATGACGTAGACTTTTACTGTCGTCAGTCGATGGGTGATATTAGCGTAACGTTGTGCGAGAGCTGGCGACAGCAACGCTTACGTGGATTTCAGCAGGAGTGCGCTATAGGATTTCGAAACGGTGACGTTTTTGGGAAGCAACGGCTGAGTTTATATCTGTCAGCAGATATTTCCTGTAGCGGGTATAAGACGTCGTCGTTTGGGTTAGTAGAGGCGACGTCGTTTTGAGGATTCAGTCGTGGTTTGTTATCGCATTTGGTTATAGCGCCTAGCTGCTGGAAGATAGGATGACGTATCATTTAGTTGAAACGCTGCGTTTTAGTGTTGTGATGGTATCAGTTGTGAACAGTGTTGTGCGTTGTTTATTTCATGCGACTGGATGTTCAGCTGTTGGCAGAAAGGATTACGTCACTTATGCGACGTCGTTTGGGTTAGTCGTCGCGACGCCGTTTTGATTTGTATTAGAGGGCCTTGGTTATCGTTGCTGCTGGCAGCAGCAGGTTGTTGGTTGAAGAGAATGCGTCGACTGATTTTGTCGGTGGGAATGCACTCCTGCTGATAGCAGCAGTTAAGAGTTTTATAGATAGCAAGACTTGGTCTTCGTTGTGGATTATTAGTTCCCATACTTAGAAATATTTCCCCGATTGTCGACCTCTGTTTCTCAAACCCTCGTTACTGTTCACCGTGAGCTATTCCGGTGAATTCCCGGCGTTTCCGGTGGTTGTTTTGCTCGTGTGAGGTAGCGTTGGACTCCTCTCTAGAAGCTCAATCATTCTTCACCAGTTTTAGAAGATGTAATTGGCTAGTTGAGGAACACGAAGTTGCTGCCGTTCGAGTGTTGCATCGACCGGGTAGAACTACGTTCTGGTTTTCGGCTTTTACCAGAGTCTTCGGGATTCCTTGCAGTGCTAATTATAGCTCAGAAGCGTGGGATTTGAGGTACGAGTTGAGCTTGTAAATTACAGCAAGGTGACGGCGTGAATGATTTGTGAGATGGCTTTGCTGGCTAGTACCAGAGTCTTCGGGATTCCTTGCAGTGCTAATTATAGCTCAGAAGCGTGGGATTTGAGGTACGAGTTGAGCTTGTAAATTACAGCAAGGTGACGGCGTGAATGATTTGTGAGATGGCTTTGCTGGCTAGTATGTTTATCTGCCTGTTGAGGCTGCTGATTTATGAGATGGCTGTGTTTAAATGTTATGTACTTGCTGATGTTGCTACTGCTTTCGCATATGTTTGATATGCTTGTTATTCCAGCATGTGCATACACGCATTTGCATCTCATTCCAGCTTTATTGCCATTGTTTCGTTGTTGTACTTGCTCTGTTTCTTACCAGGATGCGAGGGCGAGCGGCGATACCGCACTCTCATCTCCCTGCTGGGTTATGTTAGCCGCTATGCGCCGAGTGGCTAACTACCACAGTTCATAGGTTGGGCAACAGCAGGTCGAGTTGTTTGATGCATCTGGTATTCGGGTGTTGTGTCCCGGCGAGTGGCTAGCTACCACACTTGGAACACACCCAGTGGCCACAATTGTTGCAGATTCCGTTGAGATGTGCATTGAGCTCCTTGACTTCCTTTTCGGTTGGAGTCATTCGTTGTTGTCCAGCATCTCACGCATGGCATCTGCATTTTATTCTTGCTGTTTACTGCTGATTTATAGTTGCTCGCCGTACTGGGGTTTGACCCCATGTCCCTCTGGGGCTTGATTTGTTTTCCTTGCCTGTTGTGTTGTCCAGGTTTTACAGCTGGTCGTGGTGCTGGCCCAGCTTTCTCTAATTCGAACAGCTTTCACACAAACTAGAAGATCTCACCAAAACGCAGCGTTTAATCTTCTTCTCGCGACAAAACACGCAACGCTAAGGGAAAAACAGATCTCTATCAAATTCACTCTAAACCTCAACATTTCTCGACCATATTTCACCCAACCAATACGAACTAAAATCTGGACCATTCCAACTAGAGATCTGAATTTTTCAAAATCAAATTTCACCAAAAATCGACATTCCAGAAATCTAAATTCTTAATTCTCGTGACTAATCTAACTCAAAATCCGATTAATCACTAATTAGAATTCTGATTCCTCACATTCTCCCCACCTTAGGAGATTTCATCCTCGAAATCAAAGACAAACCAAGGCAGAAACAATCAAACATGCAAATTCATGACCATCAACTCATCAAATTCAAAGCAAAACCAGAAATTTACCTGGAAATTCTGCACGATCAGTGCTCAAACAGATGAGGCCAGTCTTGTCTCATCTTCTCTTCAACTTCCCAGGTCGCTTCTTCTCGGCCATGCTTGCTCCATTGGACCATCACCAACGGAATTACCTTGTTCCTCAGCTGTTTCTCCTTCCTATCCAAGATCTGCACCGGATATTCAACATAATTCAAGGCAGAATCTAGCTCAACTTTGTCGGTTCTCAAAACATGGGAAGGATCCGGCTCATATTTTCTCAACATGGACACATGAAAGACATCATGCATCGCGGCTAACTCCTCGGGCAGCCTCAATCTATAAGCCAACTGTCCAATCCGCTCAATAATCTCGAAGGGACCAATGAATCTGGGAGCCAATTTGCCTTTAAATCTGAATCTCATCACGCTCTTGAAAGGAGAATCTTGAGAAACACACGATCGCCAACCTCAAACTCTAACGGTCGACGTCTTCTATTAGCATAGCTAGAGAAACGGTCTTGGGAAGCTTTCATTCTACTCCGAATCAAGTCAATTTGATCCTTCATGTGCTGAAAAAACTCCGGTGTAGAAAGCTGTCTCTCGCCAACTTCTTCCCAACAAATCGGGGATCTGCACTTTCGACCATATAATGCCTCAAACGGAGCCATTCCAATAGTGACTTGATAGCTGTTGTTATACGAAAACTCCACCAAGGAAAGCGAATCCTGCCAGCCACCGCTGAAATCCATCACTACTGCTCGCAGCATATCTTCTAAGGTCTGGATAGTCCGCTAAGACTGTCCGTCTGTCTGTGGGTGATAGGCGGTGCTCATCGCCAATCTCGAACCCATTGCTGCTTGCAGACTCTTCCAAAAGCGAGAAGTGAACCTTGGATCTCTGTCAGACACTATCGAAACCGGAACTCCATGCAGTCTAACCACGTGGTCGATGTACAATTTCGCCATCTTTTTCATCGAACACCTCACATCATAGGGAATGAAATGGGCTGACTTCGAAAGTCTATCAATCACAACCCAAATTGCATCGCATCCCCTACTCGATCGAGGTAGATGAGTCACAAAATCCATGGCGATGTGCTCCCAATTACATTGGGGCACCTCCAAGCTCTGCAGCAAACCACCAGGTCTCATCCTCTCAGCCTTGACCTGTTGGCAATTCAGACATCTAGCAACAAAAGCAGAAATGTCGCTCTTCATACCTGTCCACCAGTAGTGAGACTTCAAGGCATGGTACATCTTTCGCTCACCACGCTTCCGCTGCGCCACTCTGATGTTCATCACAATCTGCGGTTCCACCTGAAGAGACGAAACGAAGAAATACTGATCACCCGGCTGGAATCGCCAACTAGAAGTACTCAACTCCTCATGAACCTTCGAAATACTCAAGGATGCTAACATATCAGGCTGGGTCTTTCGACTTAGAGCGTCTGCTACCAAGTTCACTCGCCCAGGTTGATACTGAATCTCACAGTCAAAGTCCTTAAGCAATTCCATCCAGCGTCGTTGCCTCATGTTCAGATCTGACTGCGTGAAGATATATTTCAGGCTCTTGTGGTCGGTGTACACAACAAATTCTTCACCATAGAGATAATCCCGCCAAATCTTCAAGGAAAACACTATCGCATCCAACTCCAAATCATGAACCGGGTACCTTGTCTCGTGAGGCTTCAACTGTCGAGACGCATAGGCGATCACGTACCCGTTCTGCATCAGAACACACCCTAAACCACTCAGAGAAGCATCGGAGCACACAACGAAACCTCTAGATCCGGACGGTAGGGCCAAAACAGGAGCAGTAGTCAACTTCTCCTTCAGCGTCTGGAAACTGTGCTCGCACTCATCAGTCCACACAAATCTCTTATCTATCTGAGTCAACTGCATCATAGGCTTGGCTATCGAAGAAAACTTCTCAATAAAACGCCTATAATAGTCGGCCAATCCCAAGAAACTACGGATCTCAGATACATTCCTAGGTCTATCCCAGTTCAGAACTGCTTCGACCTTGCTAGGATCCACCGAAATTCCTTGTGCCGAAATCACGTGACCCAGGAAGATAATCCTGTCAAGCCAGAACTCACACTTGCTGAACTTGGCATAGAGCTGCGAGTCTCTCAGTCTTTGCAATACAAGTCTCAGATGCTCCCTGTGCTCCCTCTTGCTCCTCGAGTACACCAAGATGTCATCTATGAAGACGATTACGAATCGATCAATATACTCGCTGAAGACGCGGTTCATAAAGTCCATGAAGACAGCAGGGGCATTCGTCAATCCAAACGGCATGACAAGAAACTCAAAATGCCCATATCTAGTCCGGAAAGCTGTCTTTGCCACATCAGCGTCTCTAATTTGCAACTGGTGATAACCAGAGAGCAAGTCAATCTTCGAGTAAACAACCAATCCCTGCAACTGATCAAACAAGTCATCAATCCTCGGCAGGCATGACAAGAAACTCAAAATGCCCATATCTAGTCCGGAAAGCTGTCTTTGCCACATCAGCGTCTCTAATTTGCAACTGGTGATAACCAGAGAGCAAGTCAATCTTCGAGTAAACAACCAATCCCTGCAACTGATCAAACAAGTCATCAATCCTCGGCAAAGGATACTTGTTTTTCACCGTTGCTTTATTCAACTGTCTGAAGTCCACACACATCCTCATAGTGCCATATTTCTTTTTCACAAATAGAATCGGAGCTCCCCAAGGCGACATGCTCGGTCTGATGAAGCCTTTCTCCAAGAGATCACTCAACTGCTCCTTCAGCTCCTTCAACTCTACGGGCGCCAACCGGTAAGGAGCTCTAGAAATCGGGGCTGTATCGGGCACCAACTCGATACTGAAGTCGATCTCACGTCGAGGAGGGAATCCAGGAATCTCATCTGGAAACACGTCGGGAAACTCTCGAACGACGGGGATTTCGCGCAACTCTAATCGCTGCTCCTGGGAACTATCAAGTACGTAGATCATGAATCCTGCATTACCTAGCGATAACAGGCTAAACATCTCCATAGCGGACACTAGGGGAATCTTCGACCTCGAATCTGTGCCGTAGAAATCCCACCTCTCACCCGTATGAGGGCGAAATCTCACCACACCATGGAAGCAATCAACGGTAGCCTTATAGCTAGATAATACGTCCATTCCCAAAATACAGTCGAAATCTCTAATCCCCAACACAATCAAATTGGTCACCAAAACATGTTCATCAAACCTAATCAGGCAATCTACCACTACCTCTCGAGACCACATATCCACACCAGCAGGAGTAGACACGGAAACAACATCACATAGTGGGGAAGAACTCAACCCACGCTCAAACACAAACATCTCAGATATAAAAGAGTGTGATGCACCAGTGTCAAATAAGACTCTCGCAGGATAATCATAAATAGAGCATGTACCTCTAATCACCATGCCCGGCGTCTCCTCAGCCTGATCCATCGTCAAGGCTTTCGCCTGCGCCTGCTGGTGAATCTGAAACGGGGGTCGAGAAGGTCCTCCAAAACGAGACGGCTCACGAGGCTGAAAACCAGATCGCTGGGACTGCACAAAAGGCTGCTGTCGCTGATAAGAACCACTAGCGGAACCCTGCTACGACTGACCAGTAGATCGCCCTCCAATCAAAGGACACGCTCTAGCAAAATGTCCCGGCTGACCACAAAGATGGCAGAGTCTTCTAACTCCACGACACTGCGAAGCCTCGTGTCTCCCACCGCACTGACTATAAAATCCGCCGCCAGAACCACTACCTGAACCACTGCCAGAACCAGAGCTCACGGAACCAGAGGAACTCGAATGGCCCTTCTTCTTGAATTGCTTCCCTCGAGGTCGGAACTGCTGGCGACTCGACTGCTGTGACCCCTGAGGAGATTGATACGACTGCGACACCGCCTGAGCTGTCTGAGAAGCACGCGCGGTCGTCTGATGCACTGGAGCCTCGGGATCCATCAACTCTCCTCAATATCAACCGCATTGTTCACAGCTTCCATGAAGGTTGCCGGGGACCCAGACAGCATCATCCGATAAAGATCAGGTCTCAACCCTTTCAAGAACTTGTTCCTCTTCGTTCGCTCTTGGCTCGCCACAGCTGGCATGTACACTAGAAGCGCAGAAAACCGCCTCGCATACTCGGCCACACGCATATCACCCTGCTTCAGGTTATCAAACTCATGCTCTCGGCTGGCGAAATAGGACACTGGGGTGTATTCCTGTCGAAAAGCCTCACAGAAACCATCCCAGGTGAGCACCGTCCCACTATCTCGAAGCATCCTTGAAGTACCCCTCCACCAGCGCTGCGCATCATCTCGCAGCTGCAGCACTGCCAACTTCAGTCTCTTTTCCGGAGCGTACTCCAAGGTATCAAATAACTCCTCCATCTGAACGAGCCACGCCTCGGCCCTAGCACCACCCTCAGTACTGGCAAACATCGGTGGGTTCGTCCGATGAAATCGGGCTAAGACCAACTCCATCCCACTTATCTGCCTAGTGAAGTCCTCAACCTGAGCGTCGTCATCACTTCCTGCTCTAGACCCCTCCACGGAACGTCTAGTCCTCCTACCTCCTTCTCGTCTCGGCGGAATCTAAAAAAGCCTAGAGGTAAGATCTCACAGCAGATAAAATAACAAGACAGATAATAG
>KV012633.1:9336-26765 GCA_001598015.1 Dorcoceras hygrometricum
TTGTTTTTCACATCATAACATTCAGTTTTGGAAACTGAGTCGATCGGTCCGATCTGATCGGCGATCGGAGTTACGATGAAGTCGCAGCGATTTATATCGTCATTTGGACCCGGGCCCGTTGGACCGGCCCAAGTCCAAATTTGAGTCTATATATGTCTAGACTTAAGAGACTTAAATGAGTGACAATCATTAATCATAAAACCCTAGACCTAACCCTAATCACCGCCGCCCACTTCTCCTCTCCAAGCGCCGCCGCCGTCGCCGCCCGCCGCCGATCGTCGCCGGAAATTCGTTCCGGCCAGTTCGACGTGGAGAATCCGATCGTGCTGATCTCGTCAGGACTTCTAGTGCGGTCTGACGAAGGAGTTTCGAGTCTGGTCGTGGACCGGATTGACGAATCTACCGCAATCAACCGAGAAGCGCCGGGTTCTTGAAACACCGGTTGGAGCCAGGCACAAGTGCCAGACAGGTAACTCGTGGAAACACCCTATGTATGTTGATACATTGATGATTGAATTTTCGTATTGATCGCATCCCGGTACTCTATTTTATTCTTCCGCTGCCTGCCGGGGTGCGGATCCGGACCAATCCCAACAACATACACTATGGTGCATTCTAGGTCTTTATCCAACACAATTGTTAACATTATAATCATAATGAAAATAAAGAACGCTATAAACAAATGCGAATATCATATATAAAGATCGTTTCATACAAGAGTCTATAAAACCCACACGCCACAAGTTGGCTAGTTGGGCATCTACTCTAACAGTTTAAATGGTGAGAAAAGGAGTTGATTTAACTTGCCTGGTTTGGTTGGAGTAGAGTTTTGCGAGTTACCAACGTTGTAGACGCGAGATCGGGGCACCACCGGATTTGGATCTCCAAGCTTCACCAAGAATGGAGGAATTTCGAATTTTTTGTGTTGGAAGGGAAGGGGAGGACGGCTGGTTGATTATCTAGGGCTAGATTGTGGTTAAGTTTCATGTTTAGAAATAATACCATGTGACATAATTGACCCCTATGATCTAATTAAGTATAAGAAGTGGAAAAAGACATGCTAGCCCATCTCTTTAGTTAAAAATATAATTAAAACTTCATCTAGGCCATGAAAATGGTTTGAATTTCGAAATTGAAGCCTCCTCCAAATTAAAACACATTAAAATTTCATATACCAGCCCGTATAGGCGAAAAACGGGTTTCCCTCCAAATTAATTATAAAAACTCCAATTTTCAGAAATTGTTGCTTAAAATAAAATAATTTCATTCTTAAAAATCAAATAACTTAAAAATCTCAATTTATTTTCATTCCGGTCGGCCCTAATCTCGTCCACGCGTCTGTAACTCAAGTAGGCTGAAAAATAACGAATGCATATCATGCAGCATAAAATAATAAATAAATCATATAAAATGGCAGTAATCATCTAAAAATATTTTCCCCCCAGTCATATACTCATTTCTACGTATTCAGGAATTTCTAGGCGTTACAATTACACCCCTCTAATGAAATCGAGAAAGCCAGTTTCCTTAGTGGGTGCATAGAGTCCAATCAAGAAATAATGGTCCCGAATAATATCAGCCAATCATAATTCCCAAAAGATAGAGCCCAATTGCAACAGATGCAACCTCCATGTATTCACCTCACGTCTAGTTATTATGACTCCGATTACTATCACGTTTCAAGATTGCCCATCAATGTTGAGTTGTAATGGACGGTCGCCATAACGTCCCCAATAATATGACTCAACTCCATGGGAGTTCTATCAAATTCACATCAAGTGTCAATGGCGTGCACAGTTCTCCGGCACACAGAACCCTCCCAATAAAATGAGTCGAGCTATGTATGCGGGTAGCATCGACGAACACCCATTGTTGATGGAAGGTAGGAAATTTTAAAAAATATTTAATTTCTTTAGATTCATGATTTTATCGAACAAACTTTTTTTTGATGATCAATTTAGGAGCTATGAACTAACAATTTCTAAGAGTACTTCCATGTAATTGGAGGGGCTAAAAGCCCGATTAAAACCCAACTTCCTAACACAAATCAATGCCCTTCAGTGAGTCCAGTCGGTACGAGCCATTTTTAAGCCGGTCTATGAAAGAGTCTCTTAGATTACGTTTTGTCACATGGTTTCATAATTATCATTAAACTAAATTCCTTCAATTTAATCATGAAACAATAATCTTCAAATAAATTTTTAAATCACATTTAAAATGAGGGATTTTAATTTTGAAATTTGGCCCCATTATTTTTAAATCATATTTAAGCATATGGGGATTCAACAATTAAATATACAAATATATATATCCTAATTATCACATAATCATGTTATTTATTCGATCAATCAAATCAATTGACATAAATAAAACTATTAAATCAAATTTGGATTTATCCAACAAAAATCACATTATAACATAAAATCATATTTTGCAAATAAAATCATATTTTGTCTTTTTAATTGTATCAAATTAATTATTTTCAACACCAATTAATTTAAAAGAAGAAAATTAAATTTTCAGAAAACATAATTTTTCCAAAAATTAATTTTGGTCTTAAAATAATTTCAGGCCCAACCCCTCGAAATAACTCAAAATTAATTCCGGTCCAACCAGAAATGCTCGACAGCAAGTATCGGCCCGAAAACCCATCGTGCTGCCCGGGTCAGGCCCAAAAAAACCATAGCTGGCAAAAACCGCCGCCACACCGTCGCCCCGACGTCGTCGCACATGTGCAGCATCGTGCGTCGCGTTCAAGCGAGGGTGGCGGCGCATTGCGGGACAGGCGCGCAAAGCTCGGGCGGGACGTTGTGCCACCGGTGAGCGGCGAGCATGCAAAAGGAGTGCATGGCTTCCGTGACGAGCATCGAAAAGCATGCACGACTGGCGCCACAATACGTCTTGATATGCGCTGCAATGAGCATGCAGAAATGCGCGGGAGTAGCACGATAGGTGGGGTGCGAGAGCAGCAGTGTCCTGGCGATCGCGCGGATGGATCCGGATCACACTCCCGGGGCACAATGGAAGTTTTAAAATTTTTGTGCCCGGGAACACTTATACGTGAATAAAATCAATACTAAACATGCATAGGATGTGTAGAAATATTTACCTTTGACGACTTCGTGCCCGGCTCCTATTATTCCGATTTTATGCGGAAATAGCACTTCAACGGTTGAATCTCCGATTGTTAGCCTAATCCGGTCCACGGCAGGTTTCGAATTCCTTCGATGCCTTGCACTATAAAGCACAGTGAATTGTAATGAACGGAATCTCCTTGCCAAGACGGATGGAACAGGGTCCAAAGGTGGGTGACGACTAGCAACGGAGACGACGGGAGGAGGTCGAGAGTGGAGGGGAGAGGAAGGTTGTCAACACAACTTGGTTCAATAATCACGGGGTAGGCGGCGACCAGCAACGGAGACGACTGGAGGAGGCTGAGAGTGGAGGGGATAGGAGAGTTGTCAACACAACTTGGTTCAATAATCACGGGGTAGGCGGCGACCAGCAACGGAGACGACTGGAGGAGGCTGAGAGTGGAGGGGATAGGAGAGTTGTCAACACAACTTGGTTCAATAATCACGGGGTAGGCGGCGACCAGCAACGGAGACGAGGAAGTCATACTCCCAACCTTCCTCCTACTGTACTCAACACATTGAGCACCATACCCGTACGTGAATTGAGAAAGCAGTACTTGTGTGACCCTCAATGATTCAAGGATACAGCTAGCCGTGGGCTCACAACTCCTTGTGACTTCAAAAACACATTTTTGGACTTACCCATTGGACCATGGTAAAACGTCTAGAAACATCACCCCATGATCCCCTAGGTATCACTGATAGTGACTGAAAGAACCAGTCGGACATGGTTAGAATACTGTACGATCCTTTCATCTCAATATTCCAATCAAATCAACGACCAGTGATAAATCGAGAGTCGCCACATATTCGATAGCCATGCATACATCTTGGAGATCAAATAGTGAAATCGCATGTGCTACTAGGTAAATCCAATTACCTAAAACACATCTAATACTCTGGCCATAGATTTTTCACACTATTATCTTCTCAGATAGCATAGGATAACCATGCACCAAGGCAAGCATTGAATCCTCGACAACAAAGCATCGACTCATACATGCTTCGTGACATCACCCAACCTCGCCACCTGATGACCCTCATGGAGTCGATAAATGATTCAAAGTGATGCGACTAGCATGTAGAGTCTCAATGATGTTTCGAGTACTGAGGACTAATCTGTACAACCAATACCTCGTACATTAATCCACTCGAAAAATGATAACCACTTGGAAAGTCCGAACGAGGGTAGTTCGATAGATCACCAGGTGACTATCCATCTGCATGCTAAGAACATCTCTATGTTCCCTACCAATGAAACGTAGTACTTTGCATCGCAGATGCTAGTATCAAGCTCAGGCGACCCTTATCCTCTTGTTGACGGCCCAATCGACTAGGAACTTATTTAGAACACACAGTGGCTATTAGACGAGTTTCATGATAGCCATCAAATCCACTATCACATTTAACATACACTATAGTGCATTCAAGGTCTTTATCCAACAATTTTATGCAATAAAAGCAAAGATAAATAATGCCATGTAAATGTAAATTATATTTATAAACGTCGTTATTACAGTAGAGTCAAGAAACCCACTACCAACAGTCGGCTAGCTGGGCACCTACTCAAACAAATTCAACCCAAAATATAAACAAATGTGATGCTCCAGTGTCAAACAAAACTCGTGAAGGATAATAAAATGTAAGACAAGTACCTGAAAATACTCCTTTAGGCATATCATCAGCCTGCTCTCTATACATCGCATTCACATGAGCCCACTGAGGTCTCGAGTGCTGAGATTGGGAAGGCCCTTTGAACCTAGACACTTCCGGCAGCTGATAACTTTATTTCTGGGACTGAGCAAGGGGATACGGTCTCTGCGAAGAAACTCCAGAAGGACCCAGCTGCAATAGCTTAGAGCGTTGTCCCCTAGCAGGACACATCCTCGCAAAGTGTCCAACTTGCCCACAAATATGGCAAGTGCCCTGCACACCATGACATTGCGAAGTCAGATGTCTGCCACCACTCTGACCACAGACCACTGCCCTCGAGCTCGCTCCACTAGAACTGTCTAAACCAGAGAACTCGAACCAGTCCTCTTAAAATATTTCCCTCATGGCCTGAACCTTTGATGGTTCGAAGATTGCAGTGTCTGAGGAGGTTGGGAAGAAGGCATCCCAAATGGCGGCTAAACTTGAGTTGCCTATTCAAAAGACCCTCCTCAATGTCGATCGCCCAGTTCACAACATCAGCGTAGGTAGAAGGGAACCTGGTAACACCAACGGAAAAGAGGGGAACCTGCTAACACCAACGGAAAAATATCCAACCTCAAACCCTCCAAGAACCTGTTCCGTTTGGCCATCTCTTGACCAGCGACGTGAGGGACAAAGGCGAGAAGGGAAGAAAACTGTCTAGCGTACTCGACCACCTTCAAATCCTATTGCACCAAGTTATTAAACTCCCGCTCCTTGGCGTTGTACTACTCAAGAATGTACTTCTGACGAAAAGCGGCATTGTCAGGCCCGATGCTCTAAACCAGAGATTAATAACTCAATTAACGCAAAATACGGAAGCTTAAAATGTGGATTAAAAAATTTCTTTTTCGACCTGAACAGAAAATACAGTTTAAACTACAATCATACGCAAAGTATAGATTTTTAACTCAAAATCTACACAAAAAAGCAGTACCACAAATGTATACGAATGTCTCAACAAATACAATCTCAATACAAGTATTCACGCAGGGCATCCCATGGTAAACTAACTCAGTACAATATAACATAACTGGGACTCAAAAAGGGGTTCTACTAGCTGACGCACCACTCAGTCCAGCTAATTTACCTGAAGAACATGTAAAGGCCAAACACAAGACCAAAGCAGCCCCAAAAAGGGAAAGACAATGAGGTCAAACCTCAGTACGAAGAGAACTCATAAAACAGTCAGATAAGACATGCAATATCTCAAGATGTGCAATGCATGAAGGGTACAGCAAAGACTCATCGGCTGTCAAGAAAAGTTCACAACAGACTCAACTGTGAATCATCAAATCAATAATCAGTATTCAGTGGCCACATCACATGTGGAAGTATGGGAACTACCCAACTATCCCACATGCAGTACCAGCAGCACAAAATCTCAAAGCTCAACCCAATTGGTGCCATTCAGCTTATCGAGGGGTGGGAGCTACCCAAATGAACCTCAGGGCAGACACAAATGTCGTAGCGGGGAGTCGAAGGTACGGAGCTAACCGACACCCTTCATTTCATTTTCAAAAAACATCATGCTGACACTATATATCATCGGATAACATCGTGTATCAAAGGAATCGGCTCAAGATGATATGTATATATGCAAGACAGTATCAAATTACACAACAAGCATACAATAATCATACCTAAGCAAATAAGAGAATCATCATATCAAGCACGGCTAAGCAGACTCAGCTTACAGCTAGCACATAATACACATCAGTACAGTTCACGCTGGAAATATTCTCATGCTTATGTCAAAGATATAAATATAAGCTCAATCCATACCTTACACAGATCTTTGTACAATACCTCAGCACAGCCCAAGCCTAGCAGCAGAACACACTCTCTTCTCCGCTCAAGTCAAAGCTCATGGCCAGCAGTTGACGACAAAAAGCACAAGAAAGCCTCTAATCTGCCAAGATATCTAAGAAGTCAGCTATGGTAAAGCTTACACGGCTCACAGTCTAAAGCTTTGTAGCTTAGAACAACTACGTCTAACCAACAGAGCACTATCCAACTCAAAGATAAGTGATAGAACAGAAACTAATGTTACCGTAACATGGTTACCTGAATCGAAGCTCAACTAGTTGCAAATCGCGAAACCTAGGTCATGCAGTTCCTCAACAAATCCTCCGTCCGTCCTCCTCACAACACCAAACTGGCACATGAACATCAGCCACGAAGGAGGGGTTTCCAGTCGAGGTACCCTCACTCAAAACGGACCGACCAATCTCCGGCATCTGGGGAACCCTAGGTTGGGTGAATAGTAACCACGGGGGTTAGGATAGATATCTGTCGAGAACACTCGGGAGAGGATAAGGAGATGTGTATTCTAAAAATAACTAAGTATTGGTCAATGGTCAATACATATATACACGCTCCCCAGCTTAGCGCTATAGTAAAGTCAAACCAGCTCAGGCCTCTCCAATGTACCATCTTAGGAACGCAGCCACAAAAACTAGCTCTCGCTCCAAACAGACCAGCTCGGAGCATCCAGCACATCTCTAAGCTGAATCCACCTTGCACCTATACAAGAAATACCAAATCTGATCACCTCTAAGCTGGTTTTCCAAAAAACAGCTCGTGGCAGAACTCCAACCAGTACAACAAAGCAGTTTAGCTCAGAGCTATCCTCTCAGACCAGCTCACACCTGATCTGATATATGCCAAACCCGAAGGTCACCAACAACTTACACCAAATCAACTAAGCTGATCGCTAATACACTGCTTACGCTAGACAGTTCATTTGATACAATCCATCTCAGTGCTCAAACTTGTTGTCCAGCTCGGAACTAATCTGCCCAACCAGCTCACACCAAAGCTGGTCTTGGTTTAACATCACAACCCACCAGCAGACCTCTAGGCTGGAAACAGATCACACTGGACTTGCTCATACTTCGTCAGTACAACAAGTCTCTAATCTCAAATCGATGCATGATAAGGTACACAAAAACCAGCTCAACCCGTCGCTGGCTTCACTGAACATGGAACAGTTTACCTCAATCAGCTCGCGTGAAATCTTAGACCAGCTCGCAGCAAAACTGGTTCATATAAACCCAAATCCTAAAGATGTAACATCTCTATTGATAAATCATCAACCAGCTTTGATTATCAGTGCTTAAAACCATACTTCAAACCACTGATAATCTACACTGAAACCCGAACAGATTGCACTATCATCTTTGCACAATTTCCTGGACCAGCACGCGTCTATGCTGTTCCCTACACTAGCAGCTTTCCAAGCTAAAAATCTCCATTGGTTAATCGCTCCTCCGATCTGATTAACTCGCTGATTACCATCTGATAATTCCCAGTCCTCATATTCTCCCAAACTAAGAGAGGAGTTAGTCCTTGAAATCCAACGCCAACTACAGGCCAGTACTGAAAGAATACAAGAAATCCATCAAAAACTGAAATATGCCACCAACCAGCATTATTCAAGGCACTTCGAGAAGCCAGTAACCAAGAGTAAAAAATGACTCAAAACACTAGTCAGCAAGAAAAAGATCACCTGAGTCAATACTGCACATACTCAAACAGATGAGGCCACTCCTGTCTCATCTTTTCTTCTACCTACCATGCTTGCTCCACTGAACCATCACCAACAGAATGGTCTTGTTACTCAATTGCTCCTCTTTCCTGTCCAGAATCTGCACGGGATACTCAAGATAGCTCAAAGTTTGATCTAGCTCAACTTCATCGGCCCTTAGAACATGGGAAGGATCTGGCTCGTATTTCCTCAACATTGACACATGAAACACGTCATGCATCGTTGCTAACTCAGAAGGCTACTACAAGCGATACGCCAAGGATCCAATCCTTTCGATAATCTCAAACTGTCCAATGAATCTAGGAGCTAACTTACCCTTGAGCCTAAATCTCATTACGCACTTGAAAGGAGAAACTCGTAAGAACACTCGATCGCCAACTTGAAACTCTAAAGGCCTATGCCTCTTGTTAGTATAGCTAGCTTGAAGATCTTGGGCAGCCTTCATCCTACTTCGAATCAGCTCAATCTGATCCTTCATATGCTGCACAAATTCAGGGGTAGACAGCTGTTTTACTCCCAACTTCTTCTAAAAAAATCGATGATCTGCACTTCCTACCATACAAGGCTTCGCATGGTGCCTTCCCGATAGTTACTTGGTAGCCGTTATTGTAAGAAAACTCTACCAAAGATAAGGAATTCTGCCAGCCACCACTGAAATCCATCACAACTGCTCGCAGCATGTCCTCCAAAGTCTGTATAGTTCTCTCAGATTGACCATCTGTCTGAGGGTGATACGCCGTACTCATAGCCTATCTCAAGCCTATTGCTGCTTGCAAACACTTCCAAAATCTGGAAGTAAATCTAGGATCTCTATCAGACACTATCGATACCGGCACTCCATGCAATCTAACTACATATTCAATGTACAGTCTCGCCATATTCTTCATAGAATATCTTACATCATAGGGAATGAAGTGGGCTGACATAGAAAGTCTGTCAATCATCACCCAAATCGCATCACGTACCCTGTTCGATCGAGGTAAATGTGTCACAAAATCCATAGCAACGTGCTCTAAATTCCACTGACGCACCTCTAAACTCTGCAGCAATCCGCCAGGCCTCATCCTCTCGACTTTGACCTGTTGGAAATTAAACATCTTGCCACAAATCTAGAAATATCATTCCTCATGCCTTACCACCTTTAGTGAGACTTCAAGGCATGGTACATCTTCTTCTTACCCGGATGCACATAGTAGCGACTATAATGTGTCTCGTTCAAGATAGTATTCTTCAGCTCTATCTCTTCTTCTAGGCGGAATCTAACCGAGAATAACAAGGTAAACACGTATGAAGATATAGAAATCACATAGTCAAGCACAAACAAAAGTTCAAACTCTATGTCTAGACTCAAGTGCGATAGGAAAGAATCGAGCTTATCCCAGTTTAAGCTCTGATACCAAAATTTCAGGCCCGCTTCTCTAAATCAGAGATTAAATACTCAATTAACACAAAATACGAAAGCTTTAAATGTGGATTAAAATTTTTTGGCCTGAACAGAAAATACAATAAAATACAATCATACTCAAAGTATAGATTTTAACCTAAAATCTACACAACAAAAAGCAGTACCAGAAATGTATACGAATGTCTCAACAGATACAATCTAAATACAAGTATTCACGCAGGGCATCCCGTGGTAAACTAACTCAGTACAATATACATAACTGGGACTCAAAAAGATGCTCTACCAGCTGACATACCACTCGGTCCAGCTGATTTACCTGAAGAACCTGCAAAGGCCAAACACAAGACCAAAGCAGCCCCCAAAAAGGAAAAAAAACGAGGTCAAACCTCAGTACGAAGAGCACTCATAAAACAACAATTACATAAGATATGCTATATCTCAAGACGTGCAATGCATGAAGGGTACAGAGAAGACTCATTGGCTGTCAAGAAAAGTTCACAACAGACTCAGCTGTGAATCATCAAATCAAGAATCAGTATTTAGTGGCCACATCGCATGTGGAAGTATGGGAGCTACCCAGCCGTCCCACATGCATTACCAGTAGCACAAAATCTCAACGCTCAACCTAACTGGTTCCATTCAGCTTAACGAGGGGTGGGATCTACCCAAATGAACCTCAGGGCAGACACAAATCTCGTAGCGGAGAGTCGAAGGTACGGGAGCTACCCGACACCCTTCATTTCATTTTCAAAAATCAACATGCTAGCACTATCCATCATCGGATAACATCGGGTATCAAAGGAATCGGCTCAAGATGATATGTATGTATGCAAGACAGTATAAGCTTACACAACAAACATACAATTATCATACATAAGCGAATAAGAGAATCATCATATCAAGCACAGCTAAGAAGACTCAGCTTACAACCATCACATAATACACAACAGTACAGTTCATGCTGGAAATATTCTCATGCTTATGTCAAAGATGTTGATATAAGCTCAATCCATATCTTACACGGATCTTGGTACAATACCTCAACACAGCTTATGGCTAACAGCAGAACACACTCCATACTCCGCTCAAGTCTCGGCCAAAAGTTCAATGCCAACAGTTGACAGCAAAAACTTCAAGAAAGGCTCTAATTTGCCAAGATATCTAAGAAGTCAGCTCTGCTCAAGCTTACAAAGCTCACGACCTAAAGCTTCGTAGCTTAGAACAACTACATGTAACCAACAGAGCACTAACCAGCTCAAAGATAAGCGCTAGGAATAGAAACTAACACTAGAAGAACACGGTCACCTGAACTAGAGCTCAACTAGATTGTGAATCATGAAACCTAGCTCACGCAGTTCCTCAGTGAATCCTCCGTCCGACCTCATCTCAACACCAAACTGGCACAAGAACGTCAACCACAAAGAGGGACTTCTAATCGAGGTACCCTCATGCAAAACTGACCGTCCAATCTCCGACAATGTGAGGAACCCTAGTTCGGGTGAACAGTAACCACGAGGGTTAGGTTAAATATCTATCAGGAACACTCAGGAGAGGATAACCACGTCTCACCTATTCTGATCTATGCCAAACCCGAAGGTCACCAACAGCTTACAACAATTCTCCTAAGTTTATCGCTAATACACTGCTTTCGCTAGACAGTTCACATGATAAAATCCAGCTCAGTGCTTAAACTTTCTGTCCAACTCGGAACTAATCTATCCAACCAGCTCACACCAAATATGGTCTTGGTTTAACATCACAACCCACCAGCAGACCTCTAGGCTGGAACCAGATCACACTGGAATTGCTAATACTTCGTCAATACAGCTTGTCTCTAATCTCAAATCGATGCACAATAAGGTAAACAAAACCAGCTTAACCCATCGTTGGCTTCACTGAACCTGGAACAGTATACCTCAACCATCTCGCATGAACCTTAGACCAGCTTGCAACAAAACTCGTTCCTATCAACCCAAATCCTAAAGCTGTAATATCTCTACTGATAAATCATCAATCATCTTCGATTATCAGTGCTTAAAAACATACTTCAAACCAATGATAATCTGCACTAAAACCCGAACAGCTTGCGCTATCAGCTTAGCACAATTTCCTGGACCAGCACGCATGTAAGCTGTTCCCTACACCAGCATATTTCCAATCTGAAATTCACCATTGGTTAATCATTGCTCCGATCTAATTAACTCGCTATTATCATCTGATAATTCCCAGTCCTCACAGGCACAGAAACTCTCCCACAAGATCACCATACCCATTTCAGTCATCGCTCGGGCAGCACCCTTCCAGCAGCGTTACACATGATCCCTCAACTGGAACATTGCCAAACTAAATCTCCTCTCCTCATCATACTGCACATGGTCAAACTGTGACACTCGTATATTTTGTATCAGATTTTGGGTTTGGAAGAATCTGCATTAAACCAGCTGTGAGTCGATGTGCTTGGAGCAGCCATCGAAATTATTTTAGTGTTGTATCCAGCTGCGTGAATATATCAGGTGTTGCGTGGAGACATCTATTCTGGTGTTGCATCAACAGCGAGTAATCGCTTTCAGATGTTACGTACTAGTTGAGGCGCTATGAATCATTTGGAGCAGCAGCGTGTTTTCAGTATCGGGTGATGGTACGTCGTCGTTTGGATTAGTTGGAATGACAGTGTGTCGATTTAGCGCTAGGACTCAGCTGTTGGGTTGTGCGCGTATCCAACTGCTGCTTGAGGGATCAGCTGTTGAGTGAGCGATCAGCTGTTGGTTAGTTGTTCAGCAGTGAGTAGCGGGTGACGTGTTCAGTTGCGACAGTAACTCCTGCGACGTCGTTTGATTTAGTTGATCACTGTTTAGCGATAGGACTTAGCTGAGGCGAGATTTAGCTGTTGGTTGGGATATCAGCGGTGATAGATGAAGTTGTCGGTGGATCTGTTTCCTAGTTAGTCAGTTGTGACTATAAATAGAGGACTTGGTCCTTGCGTTCAATTTATTGTTTCCCCGACACTTAGAAATATTTCCTGTGAACCTTATCTTGTCGCGATACCCTAGTTAATGTTCATCAGCTGTTGGTTAGTTGTTCAGCAGTGAGTAGCGGGTGATGTGTTCAGTTGCGACAGTAACTCCTGTGACGTCGTTTGATTTAGTTGATCACTGTTTAGCGATAGGACTTAGCTGAGGCGAGATTTAGCTGTTGGTTGGGATATCAGCGGTGATAGATGAAGTTGTCGGTGGATCTGTTTCCTAGTTAGTCAGTTGTGACTATAAATAGAGTACTTGGTCCTTGCGTTCAATTATTGTTTCCCCGACACTTAGAAATATTTCCTGTGAACCTTATCTTGTCGCGATACCCTAGTTAATGTTCACAGTAACCTTCTTTGTTTCTATTTCCGTTGATGGACAGCTCCGACGAGAGCGAGAGTGGTAGCGTTGGACTCCTCTTGCTTCGTCTCTTACCCTTTTATTAGGTACCGGAGGAGCTGGAAGAGGATCGCAGAGACATCTCCCTTCTCTAGTCTGTTAGCATCCTATCCTAGCTTTTTGGGGTAAGTAAAGATTCTACCTTTAAGCTTTGTTAGAGCTTACGTGGTTATAGAAAGGTAGATCTGGCTCTGGTGGAGTTGTAGCTCCCAGCTGCTGTATTTTTGAGTTGTAGACCTTGAGCAGTTGTTGTATTGGCTTAGCAGTTGGTAGATCTGCGTTGCTAGGATTTTCATCGTGGCAAACTGCATGTGCTAAGTATAACTCAGAATTTAAGGTACGGATGTTGAGCTTTGTTACAGCTGTGGATGGAACGTGGATTATGTGCTTTGCTGTGTATGCTTTCTGCTGTTATTATTGTGCATGTGTTATAATATCAGCGGTTGCATTTGCATACACGCATACTTTCCTATTGAGCTCTGTTCTGTCAGTTGTGCCTTGTTGTTCAAATTTGTGTGTACTGTGATGCTACGCCTGGGGACGAGCGGGTAACTCCCTTATGCCTTAGTGCTTGAGGGCGAGCGGCAATATCGCACTCTCATCTCCCTGCTGGGATCTGTTAGCCGCTATGAGCGGAGTGGGTAGCTCCCACATCTCATGATCTAGGCAACAGCAGGTGGAGTTGTATGTTTTGCATCCGGTACAGTGTTTGGAGACGAGTGGGTAGCTCCCATATGCTCCTGCACTTTGTTGTCGTTACTGTCTTTCAGTTGATCCGCTCCATATGTTGAGTTGCTGTTATCCAGATGTTGAGTTGCTGTTGAGATCCCTTGGCTCCCAGTTCTTGGTCGTAGCCTTGATCCTTTGCATAGCATGTGCATGTTATCTACTGCTTTCCTTTTGCTGTATTTATTGCTCTTCGTACTGGGGTTTGACCCCGAGGTCCCTCTGGTGCTGTTGTGTTGTTTCCTGTTTGTTGTTCAGCTTTTCCAGGATTCACAGCTGGTCGTGGCTTTGATCCAGCTGGTGGTGCCCCAGGTGGTGGATAGAGTGTCCCAGTTAGCGAATAGCATATTATGTACTAGTGCTGTAAGCCGGGGTATGCCCTGTGCTTTAGTAATGTAAACTGGGATTATTTTAAGTATTGTGCTATTTTAAATTATCTGTTTTAAACCGTCAGGCCAAGAGAAAATTTTAAGCCACTTTTTATTGCTTCCGCTATGCTTTTGCGTGATTTACCTCTGAGTTGTGCACGAGGCCTGATAGTTTTGGTATCAGAGCTTAAGCTGGGATAAGCTCAATTCTGTTTGATCACACTTGAGTCTAGGCACAGTGTTGTGTGTTGCATGTGCTTGACTATGTGATCTATGTGTTGCATATTATTTTGTACTGTATCTGTTCTGTGTGATCTTATCCTGTTTAGTGCCTTATTAGATGCCGCCTAGACGTAGGGGTAGAGGTAGAGGCCAGTTTCAGGATGAGTCTGGAGGTCATAACGAGGATCAGCGCAGTTTTCCATTTCTTGAGCGCGATAGACAGGGTGAAGAAGAGGTTGACGAGTTGACAGCCCGCATGGATATCATGGACATTGTGATGGCAAGGTTCCAACGTATGAGTCCCCAAGTTTTTAATGGGGATGAGTCTAGTGAGGATGCAGATTCGTGGCTGCAGCACATCACTGGTTTGTTTAACCGTGTTCAGTACGATGATGTGCTTAGGTTGAGTTTGGCGACTTTCCAGCTGAGGAAAGGTGTGGAGCGTTGGTGGAGAGGTGCTTCGAGGACTTTGGAAGAGACTGGTGTAGAGATCTCGTGGGACAGTTTTTGCGTCGCTTTTCGTCAAGAATATTTCCCGGAGTCCTATGTGAACGCGCGAGAGCATGAGTTTGACAACTTGTAGCAGGGCAGTATGTCTGCTAGAGAGTATGCCCGTAGGTTTTCTTCCCTTCTAGCATATGTGCCGCATGTAGCTGGCCGAGAAAGGGCGAAGAGGACTAAGTTTCTTGAAGGGCTGAACGAGGAGTTGTACTCTTTGGTGCTGTCGAGTGAACCTAAGAGCTATGTAAAGGCTATGGATAGCGCGATTGATATCGAGGAAGGTTTGAGGAAACGCGGGTCTCGTAGGCCGCATGTGGCGTAGAGTAGTCGTCCAGTGGTTCAGGGAGCGCAACCTTCCCAGTCATCCCAATCGTCTCAGCCTTCCCCACAGCAGCAGTTGGATCAGAAATCGGGACGCCAGAGGTTTAGGCCTCGTGGCCACCAGTTCAATAAGAAAGGAGGTTCTTGTTCTTCTGGTTCTGGTAGTTCAAGCAGCAGTGGTTCCAAGGTGGAGTATTGTGGTTTTTGTGGTGGTAAGCACCCTTCAACGCAGTGTGTTGGCGTACAAGGATCATGCAACGTTTGTGGTCAGTATGGGCACTTTGCGAGAGTGTGTCCATTAGCTGGATCTCAGCAAGCTGCAGCACCACCGCAGGGACATGGTGGATCGTCTAGGTCGTGGTTTTCAGCAGCAGCAGCAGCAGAGATTAGGAGAGACTCATTATAAGCCGATTCAGGAGCCTGGTCCGTTGCGTTTTGGACATTCTTCCCAGTCGCATTTCGTTGTTCCCCATCAAGCCCAAGTGAATGCCATTACGATGGAGCAGGCCGAGGGCACGCCAAGCGGAGTGATTTCAGGTACTTGATTTGTTTTCGATTTTCCTGCGTGTGTGTTGTTTGATACTGGCGCATCGCATTCGTTTATTGCTGATGCTTTTGTGATTGAGCGTGGTATGTGTACCACTGTGTTGCGTGATGTTGTTTTTGTCGCAACTCCCGCTGGCGCGAGCCTATACTCCCAATAATTTGTACGACATTCTTAGGTTCGGCGAGAACGTTTTAGTGGCGAACCTGATCAGGTTAGTTTTGTGGGATTTCGACTGTATCATGGGGATTGATGTGTTGTCCAGTTATAGGGCCTCGGTGTATTTTTTCCAAGGCATAGTGCGTTTTAGACCTCAATTGGGCGAGAAGTGGAACTTCTATGGCCATGATTCCCAGTCGAAGATTCCGTTGATCTCAGCGATGGAGATGTTTAGCCTGTTGTCAGCAGAGAACGCTGGTTTTATGATTTATGCGTTAGACGCATCTTCTTCTTCGCGTGTGCAGCATAGTGATGTTCCAGTGGCGCGAAATTTTCCCGATGTGTTTCCGGAGGAGATTATTGGTTTTCCTCCGAGGAGGGAGATTGACTTCAGCATTGAGTTGGTGCCTGGCACAGCTCCGATTTCGCGTGCACCGTATCGTTTAGCGCCTGCTAAATTAAGAGGGCTCAAGGTGCAGCTGGATGACTTGCTGGAGAAAGGCTTTATTAGGCCTAGCATGTCGCCGTGGGGAGCTCCTATCTTGTTTGTTAAGAAGAAGGATGGCACAATGAGAATGTGCATCGATTTCCGCCAGCTGAATAAGGCCACTGTTAAGAATAAGTACATGTTGCCTAGGATCGATGACTTGTTCGATCAGCTGCAAGGCTCTGCTGTGTATTCGAAAATCGATCTACGTTCAGGGTACCATCAGCTGAGGATAAGAAATCAAGTTGTTGCAAAGACTGCTTTTCGTACTAGGTACGGGCATTTTGAGTTTCTGGTTATGCCTTTCGTTTTTGACGAATGCCCAGTAGTTTTCATGGATTTGATGAATAGGGTCTTTCGAGAGTTCATAGATCAGTTTTGTTAGAGTAGATGCCCAACTACCCAACTTGTGGCGTGTGGGTTTATAGACTCTTGTATATGACAGTCTTTATATATGATATTCGCATTTATTATATGGCATTATTTACTTTTATTGTGTGTATGATGATTTACAATTGCGTTGAGTAAAGACCTAGGATACACCTAAGTGTATGTTAGATGTGATAGTGGGTATGACGGCTATCATGAAACACGTCTAATAGTCACTGTGTATTCTGAACATGTTCCTAGTCGATTGGGCCGTCAAAATGAGGATAAGGCCGCCCGAGTTCGAGACTAGTATCTGCGATGCGAAGTACCACGTTTCATTGGCAGGGAACATTGTGATGTTCTGAGCATGCAGATAGATAGTGACCTGGTGACCTATCGAACTACCCTCCTTCGGACTTTCCAAGTGGTTACCATTTGTCGAGTGGATAAGTCCGAGGTCTTGGTTGTACTGATTAGTCCTCACGACTCGAAACGTCATTGAGACTCTACATGATAGGCGTCTCACTTTGAC
>KV012634.1:47967-68758 GCA_001598015.1 Dorcoceras hygrometricum
ACGGTCCCCTTAATGTCCCCAATAATATGAGCCAACGTTAAAGGGAGTTCCAACCGACTCACAACAGTTTTCAATGACGTGGACAGCTTTCCGGCATACATGACCCCCTTAATAATATGAGCCGGGCTATGTATACGGGTAGCATCGACGTACACCCATTGTTGATGGAAGGTAGGGTTAATTTAAACAATTTTAAATACCCTTTAGTTTATCGAATAAACTTTTTATCTTGATATAAGTTTTAAATCAAATTTAAAACGAGGGTTTTTATTTTGAAAAACATTTTGGTCTCATGCATATTTAAATCTAATTTAAAACATGCAAACATGCGGATTCATTTAATCTATATATCAAATATATAAATAACATTGGGATGATCGATCGCGAGAGCTATGCGGTCCGTGGTTGCCAGCCACGGACCTGGGTCCAATCCTAGGGGTAATGCAATATGGAATGCAATCCTATTACAATGCTTTCCGGTTTTACAGATCTTCGGTCTTCAATATCTTGATCGTCATCTCCACCATCTTCGGATGTCCTCCCACTAAATCTAGTAATTTACATTTAAATGTACTATGACAGATAAGGGATACATTTATCAAGGGGTGGGAACGGGCCACAAACAGGCCCACTTTAAATGATAATCAATATTATTAAAAACCGAAATCAAATAAAACCTATTGCATACACCTAACATATTGGGCACGGCTCTCGATCACCCCAATCATGCAATTAATCTAATTAACATGCATAATCTAAATAATCTAATTATTTATCGTGAAATCATATTCTAATTACGAAATCGTATTTTATAATAAAATCGTATTTTGCCGATAAAACAAATTTTAATCAACAAAATCATATTTTATCACAAAATCATATTTCATAATTAAAATCACATTTTACTAATTTTAATTGTATCAATATTGGGCTTAAAACAATTCTAGGCCCAAAAACTTAAAATTTCAAAATCGACCAAAACCGGGCCCGATATTGCATACCGGCCCGAAAACTTCACGGGCTGCCCGGGACAGGCCCGAACCAAACCCTAGAAGAAATCAGACCAGCCGTCACGACATCGCCGGAGACTCGCCGGAGCGGCGGCCGGCCGGCGACCGCCATCAACAAAACGAACGGCGACAGCGTGCGAGACGCCGCGCCAAGGCGACGCAAAGACGTGCGCAACCATGCGCGCAATCGTGCGGCCAGCAGCGTCGCTTCGTGGCGGCACGCCTCCAGCCATCATCGCGCAACGAGTTGAGGCAAGGTGCGGCAGCAGCCGGCCAGTGTTGCGCAATCGCGCGGCCAGCGTGCGGCCATGCGCGCGTCGTCGCCCAGCCAGTGCGCCACCGTGCGCCTCCTCGTGCGAGAACCTGCAAGAAGGCGCCGCCCATCTCACGACCAGTAGCGCCCTTTGATCGGCCGGCGTGCGTTTCCCTTGCGCAGCCAGCGCGCAAGTCGCGCGCGCTCATGGGCGCGAGAAAGAGGGGCGCCGCCGCACGTGGTGGCGGCCGATGGCTATGCCGGAGTTTTCGTTGATTCGATCTAAAATATAAGAAATTAGATACAATAAGGCATAATCGTATGATCAGATCCGAAAAACACCAGCTCTGATACCACTGTTGAGGATCCGGATCCGCCCCCGGTGAGGCAGTGGAAGAACATAGAATAAACAGCCGGGAGATGATCAATACGAAAAATCAATAACAGTTATCGACATACATAGGGGGTTCAAAACCACTACCTTGCTGGCACTTGTGCCTGGCTCCAACCGTAGTTACAATAACGTCGGCTCTTCTCGGTAGATTGCGGTAGAAATCGCCAATCCGGTCCACGACCAGAAACGATACTCCTTCGTCAGCCTGCACTAGAAGGACTGACGAGATCAGCACGAACGGATTCTCCTCGTCTAATTGGCCGGAAACAATTTTCCGGCGAAGACGGGCGGCGGCGGCGGTGGCGCTTTGAGAGGAGAGGGAAGGGGCGGCGGCCACTTTGAGTATTAGGTTTAGGGTTTGTCTAATTGTGTTATGATAATTTAGTCTTGGTCTACCTTAAGTAGTGTTGGAGTGCAATAATTGCCCCTGCTAGGTAGAGCGATCGAACCGTGGCGCTTGTGTTGCTATACGGTTTAAAAGATTGGAGTTGCACCGTTACCACCAGCTATAGCTTTTGGTAAAGCGGCAAGCGCTCGATCCTACAAGTATGCAAACTTCAGAGATCGATCTACGGTCTCAAACAAGTATCGAGAAGTTGGAACCTGAGATTTTATGAAACAATTAAAGAATTTGATTTCATCAAGAATCCCAAGGAGCCATGTGTGTATAATAAGGTAGTTAAAAATGCTGTGACATTCCTAGTACTTTATGTTGATGACATTCTACTCATTGGGAATGACGTAGGAATTCTGCAGTCAACTAAAGTATGGTTGTCTAGTAGATTATCGATGAAGGACATGGGTGAAACATCCTATATTCTAGGAATACAGGTTTATAGGGATAGAAAGAAAAGGATTCTCGGACTCACCCAAGCGACCTACATCGATACCATACTCAAGCGGTTCTCTATGGAAGAGCCCGAGAGAGGACACCTACCTATGTGCCACGGGGTCACTCTATCTAAGTCTATGTGTCCGAAGACTGATGAGGAGATAGAGAGTATGACACGTGTGCCATATGCCTCGGCAATAGGTAGTATTATGTATGGTATGATATCAACTAGACCGGATGTTGCATATGCTCTGAGTGTCATGAGCCGCTACCAAGAAAATCCCGGCCAAATACATTGGAAGACCGTGGAGGGTAGTTCGATAGATCACCAGGTCACTATCTATCTGCATGCTCAGAACATCACAATGTTCCCTACCAATGAAATATGGTACTTCGCATCGCAGATACTAGTCTCGAACTCGGGCGGCCTTATCCTCATTTTTGACGGCCCAATCGACTAGGAACATGTTCAGAATACACAGCGACTATTAGATGTGTTTCATGATAGCCGTCATACCCACTATCACATCTAACATACGCGTTAGTGCATTCTAGGTCTTTACTCAACGCAATTGTAAATCATTACACACATAATGAAAGTAAACAATGCCATATAAAAGAATGCGAATATCATATATATAGAGATTGTTTCATACAAGAGTCTATAAACCCACACGCCACAAGTTGTCTAGTTGGGAATCTACTCTAACAAACGAAACCAACAGTTGGTTCCTGTTCACAAAACGTGTACGCTTCAAAGTCCCTTAGCGCTCTCTGCTGATCATCGCAACCAAAGTACCAACAACTGATCACTCGCAACAGCTGGTCTCTCGCAACAGCTGGATACGCGCTAATACACCAACGTTGGAAATCCACGTCAGCATTGCTGCTGCTTCCTACCAAAACGCAACGACTGAAATACCAACTGCTGACGCGATCACTCAATGGCTGATTCCTACTACTACTGTTGATTCTATCACTTAGGCAAATTCGATGGCTACGCCAAGCACATCGACCAACAGCTGGTCCAAACCCGACCAACACCTGATTGCGAAAACACAGGTCTCACATCTCTCCCCCACTAAAACACGATTTCATCCTCGAAATCAACAAGTCCAGGAACCACTCAACTGAACCCAAGAGTTGAAGATAACTGAGCAAACAACAAACAACAACTAGGGGAAAAGAAGAACTAAAAACTAACGGCTACTGGAAAATCTAATACAGCATCTATTCAAACAGATGCGGCCACTCACGCTGCATCTTCTCTTCCAGCTCCCAGGTATCTTCTTCCCTACCATGTTTGCTCCATTGCACCATTATAAAGGAATGGTTTTATTCCTCAACTGTTTCTCTTTTCTATCTAGGATCTGCAAGGGATACTCAACGTAACTCAACGTCTGATCTAGCTCAACCTCGTCAGTTCTAAGCACATGAGACGGATCTGGCTCATACTTCCTCAACATGGAAACATGAAAGACATCATGTAGAGAAGATAATTCTGGTGGCAACAACAGCCGATACGCCAAAGGGCCAATCCTCTCAACTATCTCATACAGACCAACATAACGAGGGGCTAAATATCCCTTGTGTCCAAAGCGCATAACACTGTGAAACGGAGAAACTTTAAGGAATACCTGATCACCAACCTGAAACTCTAGAGGTCGATGCCTCTTATTCGCATAACTGTCTTGGCGATCCTGGGCAGCTTTCATTCGCTGTCGAATGAGATCCACGTGATCCTTCATTTGCTGCACAAACTCTGGGGCAGACAGCTGCTTCTCCCCCACTTCTTCCCAACATACAGGCGATTTTCACTTTCTACCATGCAAAGCCTCGAACGGCGCCAAACCAATCGTCACTTGGTAGCTGTTATTGTAGGAAAATTCAACTAAAGACAACGCGTCTTGCCAGCTACCACCAAAATCCATCACAACAGCTCTTAACATATCCTCCAACGTCTGGATAGTTCTCTCAGATTGACCATCTGTCTGGGGGTGATACGCTGTACTCATGGCCAATCTGGTACCCAAAGCTGCTTGTAAACTCTTCCAAAACCTGGAAGTAAACCTTGGATCTCGGTCTGAAACAATCGGAACAGGCACGTGCAATCTAACCACAAAATCTACGTACAGTTTTGCCATTTTCTTCAACGACAACATCATTCCGTAGGGAATAAAATGTGCAGAATTCGAAAATCTGTCGATTATAACCCAAATCGCATCGCAACCTCTGCTGGAACGAGGCAAATGCATCACAAAATCCATCGCTATGTGCTCCCAATTCCATTGGGGCACTTCCAAACTCTGCAACAGACCACCAGGTCTCATCCTCTCAGCCTTAACCTGCTGACAGTTCAAGCAACGAGCCATGAAACCAGCAACGCCACTCTTCAAACCAGACCACCAGAAGTGCGGCTTCAACACATGGTACATCTTCCGTGCACCAGGATGAACACTGTGTCTACTGCAATGCATTTCTCTAAGGATCTCCTCCCGAAGATCTATCAGATTGGGCACAACCAACCGACCACGGAAACGCAAAAAACCATCGGAAGAAACAAAATAGTCCTCAAGTTGATCAGCCCTGACCTTCAACTTCAACTCGTGGATGAAAGGATCTGTCCTTTGAGCCGCTCTAATGCTCGAAATGATCTGTGGTTCAACTTGGAAAGAAGAAACCACCACATAATCCTCAGCCGGGTAAAACCTCCAACCAGTAGTGCTAAGATGCTCACAATCCTTAGAAAGATACAGCGACGCAAGCATCTTTTTTGCAGCCTTCCTGTTCAACGCATCAGCAACTACGTTCACTTTCCCAGGCTGGTATTTGATCTCGCAATCAAAATCCTTCAGCAGCTCCATCCACCTACACTGTCTCATATTCAAGTTAGGCTGCGAAAACATATACTGCAAACTCTTGTGGTCTGAATACACCACAAACTGCTCGCCATACAGATAGTGGCGCCAAATCTTCAACGTAAAGACCACAGCTGCTAGCTATAAAAAAACATGAACTAGGTATCGAGTCTCGTGCAGTTTCAACTGCCGTGAAGCATACGCAATGACTCGACCATGCTGCATCAACACATAGCCCAATCCATTGAGCGAAGCATCAGAACAAACGACGAAGCAACCTGACCAGACGGCAAAGCCAACACAGGCGCAGTAGTAAACTTCTCCTTGAGCAATTGAAAAGCATTCTCGCATTGCTCAGTCCAAACGAACCGCTTGTCTTTCTGAGTCAACTGAGTCATCGGCCTAGCTATACTAGAGAAACGCTATATAAAACGACGGTAATAGCCAGCCAAACCCATGAAACTACGAACCTCAGACACATTCCTAGGTCGCTCCCAGTTCAAAACAGCATCAACCTTACTGGGATCCACAGAAATGCCTGTTGGGGATCCGGATCCGCCCCCCCGGTCAGGCAGCGGAAGAACAAAAATTTAGAGTACCGGGAGGCGATCAATACGAAGAACAATTCTATATATGTATCAACATACATAGGGTGTTTCAACGAGTTACCTCTCTGGCACTTGTGCCTGGCTCCAACCGGTGTTTCAAGAACCCGGCGCTTCTCGGTTGATTGCGGTAGTTACGTCAATCCGGTCCACGACCAGATTCGAGACTCCTTCGTCAGATTGCACTAGAAGTCCTGACGAGATCAGCACGATCGGATTCTCCTCGAAAAACTAGGCCGGAACAAATTCCGGCGAAGTTGGCGGCGGCGCACGGCGGGCGGCGGCGGCGGCGCTTGGAGAGGAGAGGTGGGGCGGCTAGGGTTAGGGTTTTGGAGTGTAGAGAGTTGTTTTTAATCATAATGAAGTCTCTTATTTAAGCCTAATTATATATAGACTTAAAGTTGGACTTGGGCCGGTCCAACGGGCCCGGGTCCAAATGACGATATAAATCGCTGCGACTTCATCGTAACTCCGATCGCCGATCAGATCGGACCGATCGACTCAGTTTCCAAAACTGAATGTTATGATGTGAAAAACAATTTTTCAGATCATCAAACCCTAAATAGCAAAATGACCGTTTTGCCCCTCAACAGAGTCAAATCCCGGCTGTTGACCTTCAGGAAGTCATACTTCCCAAAATCCTCTTCTCGTGCTCAACACATTGAGCTGAGTATCCGTGTGGGAATTTCGAATCCAGTACTTGTGTGACCCTCAATGGTTCAGGGATACAGCTAGCCGTGGGCCCACAACCATTGTGACTCCGGAATCACAATTCCGGACCTGCTCAACGGATCATGGTAAAGCGTCTAGCAACATCGCCCCATGATCCCCTAGGTATCACTGATAGTGCCTGCAAGAACCAGTCGGTCGTGGTTAGCGTACTGTACGGTCCTTTCAATCCATATATCCCGATCAGATCAACGACCATTGGTAAATCGAGAGTCGCTAGAGATCCGATAGCCATGCATACATCTTGGAGATCGAATAGTGACATCACGAGTGTAACTAGGCAAACACATTTACCTAAAACACTTGTAGTACTCTGGCCAGAGATTTGCACACTATTATCCCCTCAGATAGCATAGGATATCCACGCATGTGACAAATGGTAACCACTTGGAAAGTCCGAAGGAGGGTAGTTCGATAGATCACCGGGTCACTATCTATCTGCATGCTCAGACATACACAACTAGTCCCTTACCAATGAACATGGTACTTCGCATCGCAGATACTAGTCTCGATCTCGGGCGGCCTTATCCTCATTTTGACGGCCCAATCGACTAGGAACATGTTCAGAATACACAGCGACTATTAGATGTGTTTCATGATAGCCGTCATACCCACTATCACATCTAACATACGCTTTAGTGTAATCTAGGTCTTTACTCAACACAATTGTAAATCATTACACACATAATGAAAGTAAAGAATGCCATATAAAAGAATGCGAATATAATATATAAAGATCGTTTGTACAAGAGTCAATGAAAACCCACACGCCACAAGTTGGCTAGTTGGGAATCTACTCTAACAATGCCATCCGCTGAAATCACATGACCCAGAAACACGACGCGATCCAACCAAAACTCGCACTTAGAGAATTTAGCATACAGCTGCGAGTCTCTCAACGTCTGAAGAACTACTCTCAAATGCTCCTTATGCTCCAAAGGAGTCTTCGAATACACCAAGATGTCGTCGATGAACACTATCACAAACTGATCTATAAACTCGCGGAAGACTCGGTTCATCAAATCCATGAAGACTGCAGGAGCATTGGTCAACCCGAAAGGCATTACCAGAAACTCAAAATGCCCGTACCTAGTACGAAAAGCAGTCTTCGCAACATCTTGATCTCTAACTCTCAACTGATGGTACCCTGAACGTAGATCGATCTTCGAATGTACAGCAGAACCTTGCAACTGGTCAATCAAATCGTCGATCCTCGGCAACGGGTACTTATTCTTAACAGTAACTTTGTTCAGCTGACGGAAGTCAATGCACATTCTCATTGTGCCATCCTTCTTCTTGACAAAAAAGATAGGCTCTCCCCACGACGACATGCTAGGTCTGATAAAACCTTTCTCCAGCAATTCATCCAGTTGCACCTTGAGCTCTCTCAACTCAGCAGGCGCTAAACAATATGGTGCACGCAAAATCGGAGCTGTGCCAGGCACCAACTAAATGCTAAAGTCAATCTCCCTCCTCGGAGGAAAACCAGGGATCTCCTCCGGAAACACATCAGGAAAATGACGCACCACTGGAACATCGCTGAGCTGCACATGCGAAGAAGAAGATGCATCCAACGCGTAAATCATAAAACCAGCGTTCTCCGCTGACAACAAGCTGAACATCTCCATCACTGAGACTAGAGGAATCTTCGACTGAGATTCAGCACCGTAGAAATTCCATTTCTCACCGGACTGAGGCCTAAAACACACAATCCCATGGAAACAATCCACGTAGGCCCTATAACTGGACAACACGTCCATTCCCACTATGCAGTCGAAATCCCACAACAACAAACGAAACAAATTCGCTACTAGCACATGCTCACCAAAACTCAGAACACCATTCAACAAAACCTCTTAGGAGTACAAGCTCGCACCACCATGAGTAGAAACAGACACGACATCGTGCAAAGAAGTGGTATGCAGACCATGCTCGACCAAAAATTCATCAGAAATAAACGAATGCGATGCGCCAGTGTCAAACAACACTCGTGCAGGAAAATCAAAGACAAAGCATGTACCTAAAATCACCCTGCTCGGCGTCTCCTCTGCTTGCTCCCTAGTAATAGCGTTCGCTTGAGCATGTCGGGGTCCAGAGAAATGCTGCTGAGACGACTGTCCGAAACGCAATGGACCAGGCAACTGGAATGGCCTAAACAGCATCTCTCCAACCCTAGGTTGCGGAAACTGAGAGTAACGACCCCTAGACGATCCTCCTCGACCCTGAGGTGGGGCTGCGGCTTGCTGCGATCTAGCTGACGGACACACTCTCACGAAATGCCCATACTGACCACAGATATTACACGAGCCCTGCACACCAACGCACTGAGTCGACGGATGCTTGCCTCCACAGAAGCCACAAAACTCTGCCCTAGAACCACTGCTACTAGATATGCCAGAACCAGACTTCTTCTTGAACTGATGGCCATGAGGTCGGAACCTCTGACGTCTAGACTGCTGAGCCAACTGCTGCTGCTGCTGCTGGGGTTGATGAGCTGACTGTGAAGACTGAGAAGACTGCGCTCCCTGAACAGCGGGACGACCACCCTGAGCACCCTGAGGCCTAGCACGCGACCTCTGGCTCTGCAGACCTTCCTCAATATCGATTGCATTGTCCACTTCTTTAGCATAACTCTTCGGTTTGCTCATCAACACCATCGAATACAGCTCTTCGTTCAAACCCTCAATAAACTTGGTCCTCTTGGCCCTCTCCCGGCCAACAACATGCGGAACATACGCCAAAAGAGAAGAAAACAACCGAGCATACTCTCGCACAGACATCATACCTTGCTCCAAATGATCGAACTCTCGCTCATGAGCGTTCACATACGACTCCGGGACATACTCCTGCCGAAAGGCAACATAGAAGCTATCCCAAGTAATCTCCACACATGTATCCTCTAGCGTCCTTGAAGCGCCACGCCACCAACGCTCCACACTCTTCCTCAGCAGGAAGGTTGCCAAACTCAACCGAAGCATATCATCGTACTGAACACGATCGAACAAACCAGTGATGTGCTGTAGCCACGAATCCGCTTTCTCGATAGACTCGTCACCGTTGAAAATCTGGGGACTCATCCTTTGGAACCTAGCCATCACAATCTCCATGCTCTCCACACGGGTTGTCAAGTCGTCAACTTCATCCTCCACTCGCCTACCGCGACCACGGGAAGGGAAACTACGCTGATCCTCGTTCTGACCTCCAGACTCGTCCTGAAACTGCCCTCTACCTCTACCCCTACGTCTAGGCGGCATCTCTATGAAGTCACTAAACAGGATAAGATAACACAGAACAAATCATAGAAATCACATAACACAACAATATGCAGCACAAAATCACATAGTCAAGAACAAACAACACAAAACATTGTGCCTAGATTCAAGTGTTATCAAAGAAATCGAGCTTATCCCAGCTTAAGCTCTGATACCAAAAATGTCAGGCCTCGTGCTCATATCAGAGATAAACCACGCAAAACATAGCGGAAGTAACTAAAAAGCGGGTAAAATTTTTTTTTTTGCTTTTGGCCTGACTGAAAGTTAAAATAATTTAAATTCCGGTGATACTCAAAATATATCCCAGTTTAAACCAACAAAGGGCTACAAGTCACATAAATACAGTACATCATAAAACATGCATCAAGTACCTGACAACAACCACAACTGAATACAACAGACTACCAGCTATATAAGACTAAGCATCACCCGGGACATCCCACCCGCGGTGATACCAGTGCATATAAATACTACACACAACTGGGACACTCTATCCACCTCCTGGGGCACCACCAGCTGGGTTAAAACCACGACCAGCGGTAACACCTGGAATACATGAAAACAAACACAGGAAACAAACAAACCAAGCCCCAGAGGGACATTGGGGTCAAACCCCAGTACGGAGAGCAACTATAAAACAGCAATGAATAGCAAGAATAAAATGCAGATGCTATGCATGAAGAATGGGACAACAGCCGAAGCCTACAACCGAAGAAGGGAGCCAAAGAACTCAAGCACAGCTCAACAGAATCTGCAACGAATGGTGGCCACTGGTGTGTGTACAAGCATACGGGAATTACCCGCTCATCTTTACACCACACCCGAATACCAGATGCATCAAACAGCTCAACCTTCCGTTGCCCAACTCATGAACTATGGTAGTTAACCACTCGGCGCATGAGGGCTAACAGATTCCAGCAGGGAGATTAGAGTGCGGTATTTCCGCTCTCCCTCGCATCCTGGTAAGAAAACAGAGCAACAACAACAAGGCATGGTTGCAACTGAATGTAATATGCGTGTATGAAACAGCTAACAAAACAGATAGCATAAAACATATGCAACATCAATCCTACACGGCAATTAACAAAACAGATAGCATAAGACATATGCAACATCAATCCCTACACGGCAATTCACACAACAGAAACCTCACAATTTATCCAAGCCATAACCACGCTGAATTACAAGCTCCAAATCCGTACCTCAGTTCTGTTAAATGCTCACCACAACAAAGTCCCGAGAAATTTGGTAAAAACCTGATAAAACAACGGACGAACAGATCTCAGGAACTACACACAATCCACGGCTGGGAGCTACAACTCAAACCAGCAATTATCCTACATATCTAACTAAACAAGAAGCTTAAATAAACGCTCGAGGTAAGATCTCATCAAATAATCGAAGTGATACCTGCACACACGAACACACTGCCGAAGATAGAAACTTCGCGATCCTACTTCCAGCCTACCACAACTTCCAAAAGTGGTATCAATTGAAAGAGCAACTCTCAAGGAGTGCAGCGCCACCGGTCTTGCTCAAAACAGAGACGGGAAACGACGGGAATCGAGGGCGGAAAAGCTACGGTGAACAGTGATTAGGGTTCGCGACAGAGAACAATAATCGGGGAAAATATTTGCTAAGTATCGGGGAAACAATAATAGAGAACAGCAGCCAAGTCCTCTATTAAATATACTTCTCAACAGCTGACTGAAGTAGGAACAGATTCCATCAACAAAATAGTCGTCACAACTAATATTCCCAACCAGTAGCTGGAATCTCGCATCAGCTCTTGCCTATTGCTAAACAGCGAACAACTAAACAAAACGACGTCGCCCGCTAGTCACTGCTGATCGCTAACCAACAGCTGATCTTTCAAATAACGCTAAGGCTAAACGGCGTCGCACCAACTTAACCAAACGACATCGGAGAGGGACACGTCACCTCGCTACCAACAGCTGATTCACAAACCAGCAGCTGAATGAAACAACGCACCAAATCTCTCAACAGCTGATGTTTATCATAAATAACAGCTGGTACAAAGAGCTCCACTCAAAATGCTGTCGTTCCAACTTAACTAAACGAAGTAGTTTCGCTACCCACTACAAAACACGCTAACGAAACCATAACAGCTGGTACAAAGAGCTCCACTCAAAATGCTGTCGTTCCAACTTAACTAAACGAAGTAGTTTCGCTACCCACTACAAAACACGCTAACGAAACCAACAGCTGGTTCCTGTTCACAAAACGTCATCGCTTCAAAGTCCCTTAGCGCTCTCTGCTGATCATCGCAACTAAAATACCAACAGATGATCACTCGCAACAGCTGGTCTCTCGCAACAGCTGGATACGCGCTAATACACCAACGTTGGAAATCCACGTCAGCATTGCTGCTGCTTCCTACCAAAACACAACGACTGAAATACCAACTGCTGACGCGATCACTCAACGGCTGATTCCTACTACTACTGCTGATTCTAACACTTTGGCAAATTCGATGTCTACGCCAAGCACATCGACCAACAGCTGGTCCAAACCCGACCAACACCTGATTACGAAAACACAGGTCTCACAGGAGGAGTTATTGCAGGTACTTGTACTATCTTTGATTTTCCTGCACGAGTTTTATTTGATACAGGAGCATCACACTCCTTCATATATGATTTGTTTGTGCATGAGTGTGGGTTGAGTGTTACCCCACTGTGTGATGTTGTGTCTGTATCTACTCCTGCTGGTATGTGGTTGAGGTCCCGTGAGGTGGTTGTGGATTGTGTGATTAGATTTGATGAGCATGTGCTGGAGACTAACCTGATTGTCTTGGAGATTAGGGATTGTGATTGTATCTTGGGTATGGACGTGTTGTCCAGTTATAGAGCGACTGTAGATTGTTTTAATCGTGTGGTGAGGTTTAGACCTCAAGTTGCGGAGAAGTGAGATTTCTACGGTGCTGATTCACGTTCGAAGATCCCACTAGTGTGTGCCATGGAGATGTTCAGTCTGTTGTCTCTAGAAAATTCAGGGTTTATGATCTATGCCCTTGATATTTCTCGAGAATCACGGATAGAGCTGAGTGATGTTCCGATTGCTCGAGAGTTCCCAGATATGTTTCCGGATGAGATTCCAGGATTTCCTCCGAGACGAGAGATTGATTTTAGTTTAGAGTTGGTGCCAGGGACAACCCCGATTTCTAGAGCTCCGTACCGATTGGCTCTAGCTGAGCTGAAGGAGCTCAAGGATCAGTTGTGTGATATTTTAGAGAAGGGATTTATAAGGTTGAGTATGTCGCCTTGGGGAGCTCCGATTCTTTTTGTAAAGAAAAAAGATGGATCTATGAGGATGTGTGTGGACTTTCGGCAACTGAATAAAGCAATGATTAAGAACAAGTATCTTTTGCCGAGGATTGATGACTTGTTTGATCAGTTGCAGGGATCGGCAGTGTACTCTAAGATTGATCTATGATCTGGTTATCATCAGTTGCAGATTAGAGACGTTGATGTGGCGAAGACGACTTTCAAGACGAGATATGGGCATTATGAATTTCTGATGATGCCTTTTGGATTGACGAATGCTCCTGCTGTCTTCATGGACTTGATGAATCGTGTCTTTAGTGAGTACATCGATCATTTTGTGATTGTCTTCATAGATGACATTCTTGTGTATTCGAGGAATTTCAGAGAGAATAAAGAACTTTTGAGATTGGTGTTGCGGAAACTGAGAGACTCACAGCTGTATGTGAAATTCAGCAAGTGTGAATTCTGGCTGGATAATGTAATATTTTGGGTCATGTCATATCTGCAGAAGGTATTTCGGTGGATCCTAGTAAGGTCGAAGCAGTTCTTAACTGGGAGCGACCTAGGAATGTTTCAGAGATCCGTAGTTTCTTGGGTTTGGCTGGTTATTACAGAAGTTTCATTGAAGGTTTTTCCTCGATAGGCAAGCCGATGAAGCAATTGACCCAAAAGGATATAATATTTCTTTGGTCAGATGAGTGTGATTCGAGTTTTTGGTTGCTTAAGGAGAAGCTGACTACTGCTCCTGTGTTGGCTTTGCCTTCGGGTTCTGGAGGTTTCATAGTGTGCTCTGATGCTTCTATGAATGGTTTGGGCTGTGTGTTGATTCAGAACGGGCTAGTGATAGCTTATGCGTCTTGACAGTTGAAGCCCCATGAGACGAGATACCCCGTTCATGATCTAGAGTTGGCTGCCATTGTTTTCGCCTTGAATATTTGGCGTCATTACTTGTATGGTGAGCAGTTCGTGGTGTACACGGACCATAAGAGTTTGAAGTACATCTTCACTCAGTCAGATCTGAACATGAGGCAACATCGTTGAATGGAGTTGCTTAAGGATTCTGACTGTGAGATTCAGTATCAGCCTATGATGAACTTAGTAGCGGATGCTTTGAGTATGAAAGCCCAGCCTGTGATGTTGACGTCGATGAGTATATCCAAAGTCCATGAGGATTTGGGGACTTCTGGATGGCGTTTTCAGTCAGATGATCAGTACTTCGTGGTTTCTTCTTTTCAGGTGGAACCACAGATTGTTGCAGACATTAGGGCAGCACAGATGACTGACCCGTATATTCATGAATTTAAGATTAAGGCCCAGAATGGTCAGTCAAAGATTTTTCTGTTGCTTCTGATGGATGCCTGAGATTCCATGGAAGATTTGTTGTTCCGAATTTGATTGATTGAAGGAAACCATCTTGAACAAGGCCCTTGTAGTCGTTATAGTGTGCATCCGAGCGAGAAGAAGATGTATCATGCCTTGAAGTCTCACTATTGGTGGGAAGGCATGAGGAATGACATATCTGGATTCGTAGCTCGATGCCTAAATTGTCAACAGGTCAAGGCGTAGAGAATGAGACCTGGTGGATTGCTACAGAGTCTAGAAGTGCCTCAATGGAATTGGGAGCTCATTGCCATGGATTTTGTGACTCACTTACCTCGATCGAACAGGGGATGTGTGTTGGCGCAGCGGCGGATCCGGATCCCGCTCCCAGAGCGCAGCGGAAGATTTAAAAATTTGGACCCGGGAACGGTCAATACATAATAAAACAGTACATAAACATGCATAGGATGTTTAGATTTGGTACCTTGCTGGCGTCTAGGCGCCTGACTCCGACCAATTTCACGAGGAAATCGGCACTTCAACGGTAGGCGGTTGTCGTATCCCAATCCGGTCCACGACTGGATTCTCGATTCCTTCGTCGGTCTGCACTAGAAAACACGATGAAGATTTCACGGACGGAATCTCCTCTTCGAAACGGTCGGAACAAGTCCGACGGCGGCGACGGGCGGCGGCGCGTCGGAGGCGGGCGGCGACGGCAAGGAGGCGGCGGCGGCGTGAGGAGAGTGGGGAGAAGAGAGGAAGAAATCTAGGGTTATGGTGTGTCTCTCAATGCTAACCCTAAGGCCCTATATATATATTTCTTCATGGGCTTGAACCGGCTTAATGGGCTTGTCGGGCCCAGGCCCATATGAACATTCGTTTCAAGTCCATTGCAGTAGCTTCATCATAATCCCGATCGATGATCAGATCGGACCGATCTATACAGTTTACAAACCTGAGCATTATGATGCAAAAACAATTTTTCGGACCACCTAATCCAAAATAGCAGTTTGGCCCCTGTAAGTTTCAAGGATAGTCAAACTAGCTCAAACTTTAGGGAAATTGCATTTTTGAGCTTAATTTCCGTGCGGGAATCAAGAAACCACTACTTGTGTGACCCTCAATGGTTCAGGGATACAGCTAGCCGTGGGCTCACAACAATTGTGACTCCGAAATCACAATTTCGGACTAACCCATCGGATCATGGTAAAGCGTCTAGCAACATCGCCCCATGATCCCCTAGGTATCACTGATAGTGCCTGCAAGAACCAATTGGTCATGGTTAGCGTACAGTACGGTCCCTTCAACACAAATATCCCGATCAGATCATCGACCATTGGTAAATCGAGAGTCGCTAGAGATCTAATAACCATGCATACATCTTGGAGATCAAATAGTGACATCGCGTGTGTTACTATGCAAACCCATTTACCAAAAACACATCTAGTACTCTGGCCAGAGATTTATCACACTATTATCTCCTCAGATAGCATAGGATATCCACGCACTAGGGCGAGAGGTGAATCCTCGACAACGAAGCATCGACTCCTACATGCATCGGGACCTCACCCAATCCCGCCACCTGATGACCCCAACTGAGTCGGTAAATGGGTCAAAGTGAGGCTCCTATCATGTAGAGTCTCAATGACGTTTCGAGTAATAAGGGCTAATCTGTACAACCAAGATCTCGGACTTAATCCACTCGACAAATGGTAACCACTTGAAAAGTCCGAACGAGGGTAGCTCGATAGATCACCAGGTCACTATCCATCTGCATGCTCAGAACATCACAATGTTCCCTACCAATGAACGTGGTACTTCACATCGCAGATGCTAGTCTCAAGCTCGGACGGCCTTATCCTCATTTTGACGGCCCAATCGACTAGGAACGAGTTTAGAACACACAGTGAATATTAGATATGTTTCATGATAGCAATCATATCCACTATCACATCTAACATACACTATGGTAACTTCTAGGTCTTTATCCAACACAATTGTTATCATTATAAAATAATGAAGATAAAGAATGCCATAAAAGAATACGAATTTCATAAATAAATATCGTTTTACAAAGAGTCAATAAGAACCCACACGCAACAAGTTGGCTAGTTGGGCACATACTCTAACAATCTCCCACTTGCCCGAAAGCCAACTACTCATCAGACGCAGTCCCATTGTTTCACGATGTTTTTCAAACAACGGTTCTGGCAAAGGCTTCGTAAGTGGATCAGCAATGTTGTCTACAGAGGCAACTCTCTCGACTGCTATGTCACCTCTAGCCACAATATGCCGGATTATGTGGTATTTCCTCAGTATATGTTTGGTTCTTTGGTGAGACCTAGGCTCCTTTGCTTGCGCAACGGCACCCGTGTTGTCACAGTACACCGGGACTGGACCAACTCCTTTAGGGATTACGCCCAACTCATGGACGAAATTACTCATCCAAACCGCCTCTTTTGCAGCAGCTGATGTTGCGATGTACTCAGCCTCAATGGTTGAATCCACGATGGTGTCTTGCTTGGAACTCTTCCAAGAGACAGCACCATCAATGAGCATGAATACAAAACCAGAGGTTGACTTCAAATCATCCACATCACATTGGAAGCTAGAATCAATGTAGCCTTCCAATTTCAGTTCACCACCCCCATAGACCATGAACATATTCTTAGTCCTTCGTAAGTACTTAAGAATATCTATCACGGCCTACCAATGCATCTGGCCGGGGTTGGCTTGGTAGCGGCTCATGACACTCGGAGCATATGCGACATCTGGTCTAGTTGAGATCATGCCATACATAATACTACCTATTTCCGAGGCATATGGCACACGTGTCATACTATCTATCTCCTCATCAGTCTTTGGACACATAGACTTAGATAGAGTGACCCCGTGGCACATAGGTAGGTGTCCTCTCTTGGACTCTTCCATAGAGAACCGCTTAAGTATGGTATCGATGTAGGTAGCTTGGGTGAGTCCGAGCATCCTTTTCGATCTATCTCTATAGATCTGTATTCCTAGAATATAGGATGCTTCACCCATGTCCTTCATCGAGAATCTACTAGACAACCATATTTTAGTTGACTGCAACATTCCTACATCATTCCCAATTAGTAGGATGTCATCAACATAAAGTACAAGAAATGTCACAACATTTTTAACTACCTTCTTATACACACATGGCTCCTCGGGATTCTTGATGAAATCAAATTCTTTAATTGTTTCATCAAATCTCAGGTTCCAACTTCTCGACTAGACAACCATATTTTAGTTGACTAAGCAACATTCCTACATCATTCCCAATTAGTAGGATGTCATCAACATAAAGTACAAGAAATGTCACAACATTTTTAACTACCTTCTTATACACACATGGCTCCTCGGGATTCTTGATGAAATCAAATTCTTTAATTGTTTCATCAAATCTCAGGTTCCAACTTCTCGATGCTTGTTTGAGACCGTAGATCGATCTCTGAAGTTTGCATACTTTATGCTCACTTCCTACAGATGTGAAACCCTCAGGCTGCGTCATATAGATCTCTTCCTTAATGTTTCCATTAAGGAACGTAGTTTTCACATCCATTTTCCATATCTCATAGTCGTACCATGCGGCTATGGCTAGTAGGATTCTAATTGACTTGAACATTGCGACTGGTGAGAAGTTTGTGTCATAGTCAACACCTTGTCTTTGAGTGTAACCTTTCGCGACCAACCATGCCTTGTAGGTCAGTACCATACCATCAGGTCCAAGCTTTCTCTTGTATATCCATTTACACCCAATAGGAACTATTCCTTCGAGAGGATTAACAAGAGTCCAAACTTGATTTGAATGCATTGAGTCAATCCCAGATTGCATCGCTTCAAGCCATAAATTAGAATCAGCATCGGAAATTGCCTCCTTGAAGGTTCTTGGATCACATCCAACAGTTTGATCACTTTGATCATCTTCAAGGAGGAAACCATATCTAACAGAAGCCCTACGAACCCTTTCAGATCTCCTAGGTGTGTCCATATCAAGTATTGGCTCTTGAGGTGCGGGAGATTCACTTGGTACTTCAGTTGGTTCTCGAACCTCTTCGAGTTCTACTATCTTGACTTTTCTATCAAGTAGAAACTCCCTTTCTAGAAAGGTGGCATTTCTGGAAACAAACACTTTTGTTTCATTTGGATAGTAGAAGTAATATCCAATAGAATTCTTTGGATACCCAATGAAGTAGTATAAGATGGATCTACTATCCAGCTTATCTCCCACTGTCTGCTTCACGTAAGCAGGACATCCCCAAATCCTCAATTATGAGTATTTGGGCGGCTTGCCCATCCATATCTCATACGGAGTTTTATCCACTGCCTTGGTGTGGACATTGTTTAACAACATAACCGTCGTTTCAAGCACATAGCCCCAAAACGAGGCAGGAAGTTCAGTGAAACTCATCATAGATCGAACCATGTCCACCAAGGTTCGAATACGATGCTCCGCTACACCATTGAGCTGTGGTGTGGCCGGAGGGGTCCACTGTGAGAGAATCCCATTCTCTTTAAGATAGTCTTGAAATTTGGCACTTAAGTATTCTCCTCCTCGATTGGATCGAAGTGTTTTAATACTTTTCCTTGCCCATCCATATCTCATACGGAGTTTTATCCACTGCCTTGGTGTGGACATTGTTTAACAACATAACCGTCGTTTCAAGCACATAGCCCCAAAACGAGGCAGGAAGTTCAGTGAAACTCATCATAGATCGAACCATGTCCACCAAGGTTCGAATACGATGCTCCGCTACACCATTGAGCTGTGGTGTGGCCGGAGGGGTCCACTGTGAGAGAATCCCATTCTCTTTAAGATAGTCTTGAAATTTGGCACTTAAGTATTCTCCTCCTCGATTGGATCGAAGTGTTTTAATACTTTTCCCCAACTGATTTTTTGCTTCAGCCTTGAACTCTTTGAACTTTTCAAAGGATTCAGACTTGTGCTTCATTAAGTACAAGTACCCATACCTAGAGTGATCATCGGTAAAGGTGATGAAGTAGGTGTGCCCGGACTTAGTACCAATGCTAATTGGGCCACACACATCAGTGTGGATCAAATCCAGTAGGCCTTCATGTTAGAGTAGATGCCCAACTAGCCAACTTGTGGCGTGTGGGTTTATAGACTCTTGTATATGACAATCTTTATATATGATATTCGCATTTATTATATGGCATTCTTTACTTTCATTGTGTGTATGATGATTTACAATTACGTTGAGTAAAGACCTAGAATACACTAAAGTGTATGTTAGATGTGATAGTGGGTATGACGGCTATCATGAAACACATCTAATAGTCACTGTGTATTCTGAACATGTTCCTAGTCGATTGGGCCATGAAAATGAGGATAAGGCCCCCCGAGTTCGAGACTAGTATCTGCGATACGAAGTACCATGTTTCATTGGTAGGGAGCATGATTTCGTGGTGGCGGCGGCGCCGGCCGGCCGCCTCTCCGGTGAAGCTCCGTCGATGTCGTGATGGCTGATTTCTTCTAGGGTTTGGTTCGGGCCTGTCCCGGGCAGCCCGTGAAGTTTTCGGGCCGGTATGCGATATCGGGCCCGTTTTGGTCGATTTTGAAATTTTAAGATTTTCGGGCCTAGAATTATTTTAAGCCCAATTTGATACAATTAAAATTAGTAAAATGTGATTTTAATTATGAAATATGATTTTATAATGAAATATGATTTAGTTGATTAAAATTCGATTTTATCGACAAAATACGATTTTATGATTAAAATATGATTTTGCGATAAATAATTAGATTATTTAAATTTATGCATGTTAATTAGATTAATTGCACGATTGGGGTGATCGATAGCGTGCCCAATGTGTTAGGTGTATGCGATAGGTTTTGTATGATTTCGGTTTGTAAATATTTGATTATCATTTAAAGTGGGCCTGTTTGTGGCCCGTTCCCACCCCTTGATAAATGTATCCCTTATTTGTCATAGTAAATTTAAATGTAAATTACTAGATTTAGTGGGAGGACATCCGAATACGGTGGACGATGACGATCAAGATATTGAAGACCGAAGATCTGTAAAATCGGAAAGCTTTGTAATAGGATTGCATTGGATATTGCATTACCCCTAGGATTGGACCTAGGTCCGTGGCTGGCAACCACGGACCGCATAGCTCTCGCGATCGATCATCCCAAAATTTATTTATATGCTGATATATAGATTAATTGAATCCGCATGTTGCATG
>KV012635.1:0-16979 GCA_001598015.1 Dorcoceras hygrometricum
AACGGGCCCGGGTCCAAATGACGATATCTATCGCTGCGACTTCATCGTAACTCCGATCGCCGATCAGATCGGACCGATCGACTTAGTTTCCAAAACTGAATGTTATGATGTGAAAAACAATTTTTCAGATCATCAAACCCCAAATAGCAAAATGACCATTTTGCCCCTCAACAGCGTCAAATCCCGGTTTGACCCCTGTTGACTTTTAGGAAGTCGCACTTCCCGAAATCCTCTTCTCGTGCTCAATACATTGAGTTGAGTATCCGTGTGGGAATCTCGAATCTAGTACTTGTGTGACCCTCAATGGTTCAGGGATACAGCTAGCCGTGGGCCCACAACCATTGTGGCTCCGGAATCACAATTCCGGACCTGCCCAACGGATCATGGTAAAGCGTCTAGCAACATCGCCCCATGATCCCCTAGATGTCACTGATAGTGCCTGCAAAACCAGTCGGTCGTGGTTAGCGTACAGTACGGTCCTTTCAATCCATATATCCCGATCAGATCAACGACCATTGGTAAATCGAGAGTCGCTATAGATCCGATAGCTATGCATACATCTTGGTGATCGAATAGTGACATCGCGAGTGTAACTAGGTAAACACATTTACCTAAAACACTTCTAGTACTCTGGCCAGAGATTTGCACACTATTATCCCCTCAGATAGCATAGGATATCCACGCATGTCTGCAAGCGGTGAATCCTCGACAACGATGCATCGACTCCTACATGCATCGGGGTCTCACCCAATCCCGACGCCTGGTGACCCCAAATGAGTCGGCAAACGGGTCAAAGTGAGACGCCTATCATGTAGAGTCTCAATGATGTTTCGAGTCGTGAGGACTAATCAGTACAACCAAGACCTCGGACTTATCCACTCGACAAATGGTAACCACTTGGAAAGTCCGAAGGAGGGTGATAGATCACCAGGTCACTATCTATCTGCATGCTCAGAACATCACAATGTTCCCTACCAATGAAACATGGTACTTCGCATCGCAGATACTAGTCTCGAACTCGGGCGGCCTTATCCTCATTTTGACGGCCCAATCGACTAGGAACATGTTCAGAATACACAGCGACTATTAGATGTGTTTCATGATAGCCGTCATACCCACTATCACATCTAACATACGCTTCAGTGCATTCTAGGTCTTTACTCAACACAATTGTTAATCATTACACACATAATGAAAGTAAAGAATGCCATATAAGAAAATGCGAATATCATATATAAAGATTGTTTGTACAAGAGTCTATAAAACCCACACGCCACAAGTTGGCTAGTTGGGCATCTACTCTAACACCTCTGCTATGACTCTCTCTGCCCATAGGACCACTGTATCTGTCCTCAATATTTTTTGTGCGAATATTGTCGCCACCTGTATTGCCACCGCCTCTGCCTTGATCATCAGGATGAGGTTGAGGTGGAGATGCAGTATAAGTATGTCTCTGAGCTTAGCATCATCATCCTTGTCTCTGATTTGTTCAATCGAAGCTCGCAGTTGGGCTAAGGCATTGGTGACATCAGGCTTAGCAGTAGATGGTAGAGAGAATGCAGTAGTAGCAGTGTCATGATCATCGAAATGCATTGACTCATCTGAGCTAGAGGAGGAGGAATGACGCTGATCTAATACCATAGGTTCCCTTTGTGCAACAAAATCTGTACTGGCAACTTAAGGAATATGCGGACTAACGGCTGAAGAAAGAGAAATATGTACACTTCGCAAATCTGTTCTCTCAGAAGCAATAGATGCAACAAAACTGGTAATATCCACTGTACTCAATCTACTGAATAAACTGTATCGAATAAAAACTGTACAGAACTGAGATAACCTCAAAGAAAATACTGTCGGCTGTGCGAGCAATAAAACTGTCTACTGGTTCAACAACTGATAAAGCTCTGCAAAAATTTATTGAGCCTACTGGAGCAATTTCTCTGAAACAAAATATTCTGCGGCCTCTATACAAACATCGGCCCATCTCTTCCTCAAAATCTTGACGAAATCACTCACAGCTGGTAAAGTGTCCACATAAGATAACTGACGTGGAACTTCATTATGAACAACCGGTCGAGAGATCTTTACCCATTGATCACAGCAAGGTTCAACGACCCACACCCCATCAACAAGAATCATCGTTCTAATCCAGCATTTGGATGGAGTGTTGGTGTTGTTTCTGGAAATTACGGCACCGCGATCTCGTGGGCGCCCTTCAAAAATCTGTGAGCAACACGTCCTGTCCCATCGAAGGCCGTGTGCAAGTGTCTGCTGTTTCAATTCTTCTAAAATGAACAAGTGAAGATCCGATAGCATGTCTATGACCTTGATATAAGTTGCGGAAGATCCTTCACAAGGCACAAATTGAGCTTCCACGATTCTAAGAATTTCCTCACCAAAACTTCTCTGTACTTCAACAATATGTACACTTTCCTGTTGAGAGCTACTCGGGTTGACTCCGCTTCTGCCCACAATAGAACGAGGGCCTCCTTTTCAAAATAAGACTCATCTATCTATAACGTTGCTAACTTCTTTAGACTGAAGGAATTAAAGAATTTTTCTACTTCATCTATCACCTGTGCACACAGCTGTACAAGCAGATCGATGTCTGCACAAATCAAAGAATAGTGCTCCTGAGGTGGCTTGCCCTTAATTGGGTCTTTCTGCATAAGGGGCTCCTTCCTTTTATCATCCACTGGAAACTTGCGGGAGACTGGCAGGTACCAGGTCCGCTGATCAACTCCTGGGATTTTGATTTCCTTGCCTAAGGTAATCTTGGTAATTTCCACACCAGCATACGGCAGTGGAACGTCGACTGGAATTGAATATAGGATATCTTCCAGCGACATGGCTTCGTCTGCATCAATCCTCTCAGCCACCGACTGCTCATCATCACCACTCATCTCCTCGTCCTCCGGTTCCTCCACAAAGGTCTGAACCTTCTGGTCTCCACCATCAGTACCAACATCCATAGTTTCCACCTCTTCATCAGTGTCACTTGGAGTGACAACTGGTCTATCATTCAATTTAGCAATGATGTCCTCATAAGGTAAATCAAACCAATGTTGCTCTACAGTAGCTTTTTTGGTTTCCGGAGCCCCAAAAATTGTTTCGTGGCTCCTAGCTGAGCGGTCTCAACCAATACCTGATGAATGATATTATCAATTTCATCAGAAGGAAAAGTCTCCACAACTGGTTCCACCACTGACTCAACCACTACTGGATCAACTGCTGGATCCACTACTGGATCAAAAATATGCGCTGCTGCTGATTCTTCCTCAGGAACCTCAACTGCATGTTCAACTTCTGGTTCTGCTAGTTCAACTACTGGTGATTTCTCCACAACGGGATCAACCGAAACTGTTCCAACTGCTGGTTCTGTCACTTCTGATTCAAAAACTGGTTCTTCTACTGCTGATTCAACCACAGGAAAATAGACAGTTGTTTCGACTGGTACACTTTCAACGGCAGTCTCACCAGCCCCCTCTGCAGCTGGTTGCTCAAAAACATCATCATCAGAACCTTGTGGCATGACCAACCTCCTTTTCCTCTTTTGATATTTCCTCTTATGCGCGGGAGGTTTCTTAGCTGGTGCAGCTGTGGTTGCCTCAACAATTTGGATAGGTACGGCTTCTTGGGCAACTGCTACGATTTCCAAAGGGTCCTTTGAAGACACTTTGCCCTTTTAGGTCCTCTTTTTCTTCACTACTGGTGCCGCCTCAGCATCGTCAGCAGCTGGTCTCTTCTTAGACACAGCCTTTTTAACAGGTGTTCTCTTCACCTTTGGTACATCTGCTACATTCTCTCCACTGACCTTATCAGTTACTGCAATGTACCGATGCACTGTCTTCTCTGTCATGATCTTTGAAGAAGGGAACTACGACGATTCTCCCAACTCCAAGTTCTGAACGCTCTCCAGCAGCAGACTAATTTTAATAGCGTAACCCTTGGCCTGCCTCATTGCCGGAGTTACAATGTTCTTCAGGATATTGAACAGAACAGTGCTCCAGTTAACTTTCACTCCACAAGTGACTGCGGTAATCATCTGAAACTTTTCTTGAGTCAAAGAATCAAAGGACCCTGCTTTACTGATATTTTTTTGGCCATAATATCGTAGAGAAGACGAAACTCTAACTTCATCGCTTTGTTTTTCCCTGAGGTGCTTACTGGTTCGCCCGAAAGAGAGATGATGCTCTTCGCATCAAATACCACATCCTTAGGAATCTCCGATAACTCTGTTAAACCTCAATCGGAAGTTCAAACGTCTCTGCAAACATTGTCTCAGAAATCTCCACATTCACGCCGTTCACTGTACTAACCACCAACCCATCTCTCACTGAGCCGTTTTGGAAGAACTCAATCACTGAATCTTCATATAACACCACCGAGCAACCCAGAAATCCTGTCAGACCAGATGCTACAAGAGATTGAAACATTGCAACCATACCTGGGTTGTCCATGGCTAGGACAGAGTCGAAGTCGACATGGATAGTGTTGGTGAACAGGGATGATGCCATTGTACTCATTGAGAAAGAGATTAGACACCTGTAAAATAGTTGCAAAGAGAGAGCACACAGAGGATACGAATGCTTGAGAGTAAAATTATGCAAGGTAAGAGACGATGAAAATAGTTAGCGCCGTAATATATTAGGAATGCGAAAAGTTAAAGGATTGGAAACGGTGTAAATGTGACTTTTCGAATGATGACACATGTGTCAATCATCCGGCGGCGCGTACAATTTTTGAAATGATTTTGAAGATATTTTCAAAATATTTTACTCGTACAGTGTAAAAGGTTTTTCAAAATATTTTAATCGAACAAGGTACAAAGTTAATAGATGCGCGCCAATATTTATATACGTCACAACTGCTGGTCAGCAATTGTTATAAACATCACTGCTGGTGCAGCAATAGTAATAAATTCACTGCTGGTGTTTAATGTATCGCATGGGACGAGCAGGATCTGATCACAAATAAGTATCGACTGTGTATATGCAACATCTGAGTGTATCCAGATGTCACATATTCAGCCGACGTCACACTTAACAATTTAGATCCTGGTTCCCCCTGCGACTGGTATTTTCCAACGCAAGAAACTTGCCTCAACTGAAAGTCTTCGTTCCTCCGGAACAAGAGACTCGTAGCTGATTTAAGCAACGGCTGTCAACCTGTAAAATTGTTAGAGCACAGACAAATCATGGCAATTCAAGAAGACCTAATATGTTTCTAAAGTAAAGAAACTTAGCGTCTGGTAGAGGTTTGGTGAAGATGTCAGCAACTTGCTGCTCAGTCGACACGTACTCCAACCGGACGTCCTTCTTCAGCACGTGGTCCCTTATGAAATGATGCCTGATGTCGATGTGCTTTGTTCTTGAATGCAGTACTGGATTTTGGGTAATTGCAATAGCACTGGTATTGTCGCAGAGAATAGGCGCTTCAGAAGCATCGATTCCATAGTTCTTCAGCTGATGTTGTATCCAGAGGATTTGAGCACAGCAGCTACCAACCGCAAGATACTCCGCTTCAGCTGTTGACGTTGCGATGGACGTCTGCTTCTTACTAAACCAGGAAATCAGTCGATCTCCTAAAAATTGACAAGTCCCACTTGTGCTTCTACGATCAATCCTGCATCCTGCGTAATCTGCATCACTATAACCAATTAGTTGAAAGCCTGAGTCTTTGGGATACCAAAGACCCACGTCGGAAGTACCCTTTAAATATTTCAATATTCGCTTTACAGCTATGTAATGTGATTGCTTTGGCTCTTCTTGGAATCTAGCACACATACAGACAGCAAACATGATGTCTGGTCTGCTAGCAGTTAAGTATAGCAAAGAGCCTATAATACTGCGATAAAGAGATACCTCAATGGCAGTTCCAGCTTCATCTTTATACAGTTCGATTGAAGAGCTCATAGGGGTTGCAGCTGCTGAACAGTTGTCCATACCAAATTTCTTCAGCAGTTCTTTCGTATATTTCGCCTGGTTAATGAATATACCATTTTCCAGCTTTTGAACTTGTAAGCCCAGAAAGAACGTCAGCTCATCCCATCATGCTCATCTCGAATTTATCCTGCAAAAGCTTCGAAAACTTATGGCACAATTTGGGGTTAGTTGACCCAAATATAATATCATCAACATATATTTGTAGAACTTGATCAGCATTCAAAAACTTTAAACAGAGTCTTATCTACTGTGCCTATTGTGAAATCATGCTCGATTAAAAACTTAGACAGTGTATCATACCAAGCTCTGGGTGCTTGCTTCAACCCATATAGAGATTTATCCAGTTTGTAAACAAAGTCTGGATGTGTATGATTTACGAAGCCAGGAGGTTGTGCAACATACACTTCCTCTGTTAAAACGCCATTAAGAAAGGCACTCTTTGTGAGACCTGGATTTAATGGAAGATTAATGTTAGATTAATCGGTTTTAAGAATTTTGGAAGTTTTCGTAATTTTGGTATTTGTGAGTTAGCAGCTGGTTGGTAGTAAAAACCAGTCGTAGAGTGTATTTGTATCGCGGGAGATCGAAACGCCGTCGTTTTGCGTTGAGTAACCAGTCGTTGGCAAAGTCTGCCAGCAGATAGTATCTTAGACGTGCGTTGGGTAGGATCTGCCAGCAGCAACGCCTACATGGATTTCAGCAGAGAGCGCTAAGGAACTTCAAAACGGCGACGTTTTGTGAGGTATCTGTTGGGTGATATCTGTTAGCAGCAAGTTCCTGTAGCGGGTGCAAAACACTGTCGTTTGGATTAGTGAAGGCGACGTCGTTTTGGTTAGTGCTAGGGGACCAGTCGTTGCATTTGTGTAGTTCAGCAGATTTGCTGACGTGTGCGAAGCTACGTCGTTTTACTTAGTTGAAACGCTGCGTTTTGATGTCGCATCTGGTACCAGCTGCAAGGATATGTTGCGTTGTGTGAGAAATCCAGTCGCTGGTTTTGGGCGACCAGCTGTTGACAGATAGGATGACGTCGATTGCGCGATGTCGTTTTGTTAAGTTGCTACGACGCCATTTTTCTAGAGTTGTTTGAGAGATTCAGCAGCTGGTTTGCTTTGCATCTGCTGGTTGTATTTTCAGCGAGTGTCGACTGATTTTGTCGGTGGACTTTTAACCAGCTTTCACGAGTGTATTTATAGAAAGACTTGGTCCTCGATTTGAGATACCAGATCCCATACTTAGTGAAAAATATTCTCCCGATTGTTTCTCTTCGCTTCGAACCCTAGGTTACTGTTCACCGTGAGTTTCTCCGGCGAATTCCCATCGTTTCTGGCCACCGTTTGGTACGTTCGAGGTAGCGTTGGACTCCTCTCGAGAAGCTCTTCCATTCCATACCACTTTTGGAGGCTGCGGTTGGCTAGTTGTGGAACGCGAAGTTGCTGTCCGTTTGTGCGTTGTGTAGCTCAGGTAGAACTTCGTTCCTTTCGCGATGAGATCTTGTTCCTAGCCTTGAATTAAGTTTCCAGTTAAGTTGTATGCGTTGATGAGTTGCTGGTTGAGCTGTTGCTCCCAGACCGTGACCTTCATAGCATTCTGTCAGTTTCCCTGAGATCTGCGTGTGTTGTTCTAGCAGGTGCTAACCAGATCTCCCAGGTTTTGTTGTGGTGAACGCTTAGCAAAATTAAGGTACGGATTTGGAGCTTGTAAATCAGTAGGTTTATGGCTTGGATGATTTGTGGTTGCTGGTTTATGGGATGACCGTGCCTAGTTGATGTCCTGGTTGAGGACTGTGTATGCTTATTGTGTTTAATTGTTGTGTCGCATATGTTTATATGCTTGCATTCCAGCATGTTGCATACACGCATGTCATTCCTTTCAGCTGTTGCAGCCATTGCTTTGTTCCGTTGTTGTTGCTCTGTTTCTTACCAGGATGCGAGGGCGAGCGATGATTCCGCACTCTCATCTCCCTGCTGGGATTTGTTAGCCCCTATGCGCCGGGTGGTGAGCTTTTGAGCTACCACAGTTCATAGGTTTGGCAACGGCAGATTGAGCGATTGATGCATCTGGTATTGGTGGGCGAGTAGGGGTGAGTGGGTAGCTCCCACATGTCCTACACTCACCGTGGCCACATACTCTATTGCAGATTTCGTTGAGCTATACATTGCGTTCTTTGGCTCCTTTCTTTGGTTGTAGCCTTCGGCTGTTGTCCCGCATCTCATGCATAGCATCTGCATTTTATTCATGCTGTTTAATGTTGTTTTGTAGTTGCTCTCCGTACTGTGGTTTGACCTCATGTCCCTCTGGGACTTGGTTTGTTTTCCTTGTTGTCTTGTTTTCAGGGAACCCAGGTTTCACAGCTGGTCGTGGGTTTAACCCAGTTGGAGGTGCCCCAGGAGGTGGCTAGAGTATCCCAGTAGCGTATAGCATATATTTATGTATCAGCATTGTTAGCCAGGGGATGTCCTGTGCTTTGTGGTGGTATTTGTTGTTGGAGTCTGATACTTGTGTTGATGCTATGCTGTTTTTACTGGCTGGTTTTGCAACTGGGATTATATTTTGAGTATCACTAGTATTTTAAACTATATTGTTTTAAACCGTCAGGTCAAAAGCGAAATTTTACCCACATTTAATAGCTTCCGCATGTGTTGTATGATTTTACTCTGTTGTGAGCACGAGGCCTGACATTTTTGGTATCAGAGCTTAAGCTGGGGTAAGCTCGATTTCTTTGATCACACATGAGTCTAGGCACAGTTTCCTGTGTTGCATGTGCTTGACCTATGTGATTATGTGCTGCATTTTGTTGTGATATTTATGTTGTACCTGTTATGTGCTGCTTATCCTGTTGAGTGCCTTCGTAGATGCCGCCTAGACGTCGTGGTAGAGGTAGGGGGAAGTTTGAGGAATCGGCAGGATATAACGAGGATCGGCGTAGTGCTCCTAGTCGTACTCGTAGTAACCGTGATGAGGAGGAAGTTGGTGACTTGCCTCCCACGGTGGAGAGGATGGATGTTGTTATAGCATGGTTTCAGCGGATGAACCCTCCAGTCTTTAATGGTGACGAGTCCAGTGAGTATGCGGATTCGTGGCTCCGGAATATTGTTGGTCTTTTTGATTGGGTTCAGTATGATGATGACCTTCGGTTGAGTTTGGCGACTCTTTTGTTAAGGAAGGCTGTCGAGCACTGGTGGCGAGGCGCTTCTAGTACCTTGTTGGAGACCGGCGTTGGGATTACAAGGGATAGTTTTTGTACCACCTTCCGGCAGGAGTATGTGCCCGAGTCTTATGTGAACGCCCGTGAGCGGGAGTTTGACCATTTGGAGCAAGGCTCCATGACTTTGAGGGAGTATGCTCGGATGTTTTCTTCCTTGTTGGCGTATGTTCCGCACGTTGCTGGCCGGGAAAGGGACAAGAGGACCAGATTTTTAGAGGGTTTGAATGAGGAACTGTATCAGATGGTGCTGACAAGCAAACCAAAGACGTATGCGGAGGCAGTGGATAGTGCCATTGATATTGAGGAGGGTTTGCGGAGTCGTCGTGCTCGTAGGCAGCAGGACAAGAGGACCAGATTTTTAGAGGGTTTGAATGAGGAACTGTATCAGATGGTGCTGACAAGCAAACCAAAGACGTATGCGGAGGCAGTGGATAGTGCCATTGATATTGAGGAGGGTTTGCGGAGTCGTCGTGCTCGTAGGCAGCAGGCGGCGCGGATTAGTCGTCCTGCTGGTCAGGGAGCGCAGTTTTCTCAGTCTTCGCAGTCAGCCCATCAGCCCCAGCAGCAGCAGCAGCATCATCCGCGGGTGGCACAGCAGTCTGGCCGTCAGAGGTTTCGACCCCGTGGTCAGCAGTTCAAGAAAAGTCCGGTTCTGGCTCTTCTGGTTCAGGTAGCTCGAGTAGCTGTTGGGGAACCGCGGCGGATCCGGATCACGCCTCTCGGCGAGGCAGCGGAAGAACAATTTTGCCGGAAGACGATCAATACAATTCAAAGAACAGATAATCTATGACATTCATAGGGCGTTTAGATTGCTACCTTGCTGGCAACTCGTTCCTGGCTCCGACCAGTTTCTCGAGGAAACCGGCACTTCACGGTAGGCGGCGGTAGATAACGTCAATCCGGTCCACGACCAGATGTGAGACTCCTTTGTCAGCCTGCACTAGAAGGCCTGACGAGATCGGCGCGGATGGATTCTCCTCGTCAAGATTGGCCGGAACAATTTCCGGCGAAGAGAGGCGGCGGCAGGGGCGCACGGCGGCAGCGGTGCACGGAGGCGGCGGCTTTTGGAGGGGAGGGAGGGCGGCGCACACTTGATCTAGGTTTAGGGTTTTTGTATCAAGAGTTAAGTGTAGTAGTATTAAGTTTTGAGAAGCTTAAGCCTAATTAAATAGACCTAGTCATAGTCTTGGACCGGCCCAACGGGCCCGGGTCCAACGGATGAACATTCCGTTCATCCCTATCACCGTGACTTCATCATAACTCCGATCGCCGATCAGATCAGACCGATTGACTCAGTTTCCGAAACTGAATACTATGATCTGAAAAACCATTTTTCAGAACCCCAGTGCAAAATGACCGTTTTGCCCCTCAACAGCGGGAAATCACGATTTGACCCCTGTTGACTTTTGGGAAGTCGCACTCCCCAAAATCCACTTCTCATGCTCAACACATTGAGCTCAGTATCCTTGCAGGATTCTCGAATCCAGTACTTGTGTGACCCTCAATGGTTCAGGGATACAGCTAGCCGTGGGCCCACAACCATTGTGGCTCCGGAATCACAATTCCGGACTTGCCCATCGGATCACGGTAAGAGCGTCTAGCAACATCGCCCCATGATCCCCTAGGTATCACTGATAGTGCCTGCAAGAACCAGTTGGTCGTGATTAGCGTACAGTACGGTCCTTTCAATCCATATATCCCGATCAGATCAACGACCATTGGTAAATCGAGAGTCGCTAGAGATCCGATAGCTATGCATACATCTTGGAGATCGAATAGTGACAACGCGAGTGTAACTAGGCAATCCCATTTACCTAAAACACTTCTAGTACTCTGGCCAGAGATTCATACACTATTATCCCCTCAGATAGCATAGGATATCCACGCATGTCTGCGAGCGGTGAATCCTCGACAACGATGCATCGACTCCTACATGCATCGGGGTCTCACCCAATCCCGCCGCCTGATGACCCCAAGTGAGTCGGCAAACGGGTCAAAGTGAGACGCCTATCATGTAGAGTCTCAATGACGTTTCGAGTCGTGAGGACTAATCAGTACAACCAAGACCTCGGACTTATCCACTCGACAAATGGTAACCACTTGGAAAGTTCGAACGAGGGTAGTTCGATAGATCACCAGGTCACTATCTATCTGCATGGTCAGAACATCACAATGTTCCCTACCAATGAAACATGGTACTTCGCATCGCAGATACTAGTCTCTAGCTCGGGCAGCCTTATCCTCATTTTGACGGCCCAATCGACTAGGAACATGTTCAGAATACACAGTGACTATTAGATGTGTTTCATGATAGCCGTCATTCCCACTATCACATCTAACATACACTATAGTGCACTCTAGGTCTTTACTCAACGCAATTGTTAATCATCATACAACACAATGAAAGTAAAGAATTCCATATAAATAAATGAGAATATCATATATAAAGATTGTTTTATACAAGAGTCTATAAACCCACACGCCACAAGTTGGCTAGTTGGGCATCTACTCTAACAGTAGCAGTGGTCTCGGGCTGAGTTTTGTGGTTTTTGTGGTGGCAAGCATCCATCGACCCAGTGTGTCGGTGTTCAGGGCTCTTGCCATATCTGTGGTCAGTTTGGGCATTACTCTAGGGTGTGTCCATCGGCAGGATCGCAGCAGGCCGCGGCCCTGTCTCAGGGTCGTGGGGGTCAGCCTAGGGGTCGTTCTCCGCAGTTTCAGCAACCCAGGGGTGGAGAGACTCAGTTCAGGCCGTTCCAGCAGCCTGGTCCATCACGGTTCGGACAGTCATCTCAGGCTTTCTACTCTGGACCCCAGCATGCTCAGGTCAACTCCATCACTAGGGAGCAGGTCGAGGAGACGTCGAGCAGGGTGATCGCTGGTTCTTGTCTTGTTTTTTATTTTCCTGCTCGTGTGTTGTTTTACATCGGTGCATCGAATTCATTCATTTCTGATTCATTTGTTGTTGAGCATGGTTTGTGTACCATTCCTTTGCACGATGTTGTTTCTGTTTCTACTCCTGGCGGTGTGAGCCTGTTCTCCCAGGAGGTTTTGTTAGATGGCGTGTTGAGGTTTGGTGAGCATGTACTGTTAGCAAATTTGATTCGTCTGATGTTGTGGGATTTCGATTGTATAGTTGGGATGGATGTGTTTTCCAACTATAGGGCCTCAGTGGACTGTTTCCATGGGATTGTGCGCTTTAGGCCTTTGTCTGGCGAGAAGTGGGATTTCTACGGCCAGGATTCTCGATCGAAGATCCCGTTAGTCTCAGTGATGGCGATGTTCAGTTTGCTTTCTTTAGGTAATGCTGGTTTTATGATCTACGCTTTGGACGCGTCTTCTTCTTCTCGTGTGCAGCTCAGTGACGTTCCAGTGGTGCGACATTTTCCCGACGTGTTCCCAGAGGAGATTCCTGGTTTTCCTCCGAGGAGGAAGATTGACTTCAGCATTGAGCTGGTGCCTGGCACAGCTCCGCTCGTGCCCCGTATCATTTGGCACCTACGGAGTTGAGAGAACTCAAGGTGCAGTTGGACGATTTGCTGGAGAAAGGTTTTATCCGACCTAGTATGTCGCCGTGGGGAGCGCCCATTTTGTTTGTGAAGAAGAAGGATGGCTCAATGCTTATGTGCATTGATTTTCGCCAGCTGAACAAAGCAACTGTTAAGAACAAGTATCCCTTACCCAGGATCGATGATCTGTTTGATCAGCTGCAAGGTTCTGCGGTGTATTCGAATATTGACTTGCGATCGGATACCATCAACTGAGAGTGAGAGATCAGGATGTCGCCAAGACTGCGTTTCGTACGAGGTACGGTCATTTTGAATTTTTAGTTATGCCGTTTGGGTTGACCAATGCTCCTGCAGTCTTTATGGATCTGATGAACCGATTTTTCCGTGAGTATATTGATCAGTTTGTGATTGTGTTCATCGACGACATCTTGGTATATTCGAAGACTCCTTTGGAGCATAAGGAGCATTTGCGGATTGTCCTTCAGACGTTGAGAGACCAGCAGTTGTATGCTAAATTCTCCAAGCGTGAGTTTTGGCTGGATCGCGTCGTTTTCTTGGGTCATGTTATTTCAGCCGAGGGGATTTCTGTGGATCCCAGTAAGGTTGATGCCGTTTTGAACTGGGAGCGTCCCAGGAATGTATCCGAGATTCGTAGTTTCTTGGGTCTGGCTAGCTATTATCATCGTTTCATTGAAGGATTCTCTAGCATAGCAAAGCCGATGACTCAATTAACTCAGAAGGACAAGCGGTTTGTGTGGATGGAGCAATGTGAGAATGCGTTTCAATTTCTCAAGGAGAAACTGACTATTGCACCTGTGTTGGCTTGCCGTCCGGATCAGGTGGTTTCGTTGTTTGTTCTGACGCTTCGCTCAATGGATTGGGCTGTGTGTTAATGCATAATGGTCGAGTCATTGCGTATGCCTCGCGGCAGTTGAAACCGCACGAGACTCGATATCCAGTCCATGACTTGGAGCTAGCAGCCGTGGTATTTGTGCTGAAGATTTGGCGTCACTGTTGGGGATCCGGATCCGCCCCCCGGCGAGGCAACGGAAGAACAAAGAATAAACAGCCGGGAGACGATCAATACGAAAAATCAATAACAGTTATCGACATACATAGGGGGTTCAAAACCACTACCTTGCTGGCACTTGTGCCTGGCTCCAACCGTAGTTACAATAACGTCGGCTCTTCTAGGTAGACTGCGGTAGATATCGTCAATCCGGTCCACGACCAGAACCGAGACTCCTTTGTCAGCCTACACTAGAAGCACTGACAAATTCTGCACGAATGGATTCTCCTCGTCGAATTGGCCAGAACGAATTCCGGCAACTCTAGGCGGCGGCGGCGGCGGCGGCGCTAGGCGGCGGCGGCGGCGGTTTGTGAGAGGAGAGGGAGAGGCGGCTATGCACTTAGGGTTAGGGTTAATAATAGTGTTGTATTTAATCAAGTCTCTTAATTCTATATAAATAGATTAAGTGTTGGACTTGGACCGGCCCAACGGGCCCGGGTCCAACAATGAACATTCAGTTCATCTCCACCACCGAGACTTCATCGTAACTCCGATCGCCGATCAGATCGGACCGTTCGACTCAGTTTCCGAAACTGAATAATATGATCTGAAAAACCGTTTTTCAGAACCCCAGTGCAAAAAAAGACCCTTTCGCCCCTCAACAGTGGGAAACCCCGGTTTGACCCCTGTTGACTTTTAGGAAGTCGCACTCCCCAAAATCCTCTTCTCGTGCTCAACAAATTGAGCTGAGTATCCGTGCGGGAATCTCGAATCTAGTACTTGTGTGACCCTCAATGGTTCAGGGATACAGCTATCAGTGGGCCCACAACCATTGTGGCTCCGGGCTCACAATTCCGGACCTGCCCAACGGATCATGGTAAAGCGTCTAGCAACATCGCCCCATGATCCCCTAGGTATTACTGATAGTGCCTGCAAGAACCAGTTGGTCGTGGTTAGCGTACAGTACGGTCCTTTCAATCCATATATCTCGATCAGATCAACGATCATTGGTAAATCGAGAGTCGCTATAGATCCGATAGCTATGCATACATCTTGGAGATCGAATAGTGACATCGCGAGTGTACTAGGTAAACACATTTACCTAATACACTTCTAGTACTCTGGCCAGAGATTTATACACTATTATCCCCTCAGATAGCATAGGATATCCACGCATGTCTGCGAGCGGTGAATCCTTGACAACGATGCATCGACTCCTACATGCATCGGGGTCTCACTCAATCCCGACGCCTTATGACCCCAAGAGAGTAGGCAAACGGGTCAAAGTGAGACGCCTATCATGTAGAGTCTCAATGACGTTTCGAGTCGTGAGGACTAATCAGTACAACCAAGACCTCGGACTTATCCACTCGACAAATGGTAACCACTTGGAAAGTTCGAACGAGGGTATTTCGATAGATCACCAGGTCACTATCTATCTGCATGCTCAGAACATCACAATGTTCCCTACCAATGAAACATGGTACTTCGCATCGCAGATACTAGTCTCGAACTCGGGCGGCCTTATCCTCATTTTGACTGCCCAATCGACTAGGAACATGTTCCGAATACACAGCGACTATTAGATGTGTTTCATGATAGCCGTCATACCCACTATCGCATCCAACATACGCTTCAGTACATTCTAGGTCTTTACTCAACGCAATTGTAAATCATTACACACATAATGAAAGTAAAGAACGCCATATAAGAAAATGCGAATATCATATATAAAGACTGTTTGTACAATAGTCTATAAAACCCACACGCCACAAGTTGGCTAGTTGGGCATCTACTCTAACAGTCTCCCACTTGCCCTAAAGCCAACTACTCATCAGACGCAGTCCCATTGTTTCGCGATGTTTTTCAAACAACGGTCCAGGCAAGGGCTTCGTAAGTGGATCAGCAACGTTGTCCGTAGAGGCGACTCTCTCAACTGCTATGTCACCTCTAGCCACAATATCCCGGATTATGTGGTATTTCCTCAGTATGTGTTTGGATCTTTGGTGAGACCTAGGCTCCTTTGCTTGCGCAACGGCACCCGTGTTGTCACAGTACACCGGGACTGGACAAACTCCATTAGGAATGACGCCCAACTCTTGGACGAAATTCCTTATCCAAACGGCCTCCTTAGCAGCAGCTAATGCTGCAATGTACTCAGCCTCAGTGGTTGAATCCGCGATGGTGTCTTGAATATCCTTCACAGCCTTCCAATGCAATTGGCCGGGGTTGGCCTTGTAGCGGCTCGTGACACTCAGAGCATATGCGACATCCGGTCTAGTCGAGATCATGCCATACATAATACTACCTATAGCCGAGGCATACGGTACACGTGCCATACTCTCTATCTCTTCATCAGTCTTTGGACACATAGACTTAGATAGAGTGACCCCGTGGCACATAGGCAGGTGTCCTCTCTTGGACTCTTCCATAGAGAACCTCTTAAGTATGGTATCGATGTAGATAGCTTGGGTGAGTTCGAGCATCCATTTAGATCTATCCCGATAGATCTGTATTCCAAGAATATAGGATGCTTCACCCATGTCCTTCATCGAAAATCTACTAGACAACCATACTTTGGTTGACTGCAACATTCCTACATCATTCCCAATGAGTAGAATGTCATCAACATAAAGTACTAGGAACGTCACAGCGCTTTTAACTACCTTTTTATAGACACATGGCTCCTCGGGATTCTTGATGAAACCAAATTCCTTAATTGTTTCATCGAATCTCAGGTTCCAACTTCGCGATGCTTGTTTGAGACCGTAGATCGATCTCTGAAGTTTGCATACCTTATGCTCGCTTCCAACAGATGTGAAACCCTCAGGCTGCATCATATAGATCTCTTCCTTAATGTTTCCTTTAAGGAACGCAGTTTTCACATCCATTTGCCATATCTCATAGTTGTACCATGCGGCTATGGCTAACAATATTCTAATTGACTTGAACATTGCGACGGGAGAGAAGGTTTCATCATAGTCAACACCTTGCCTTTGAGTGTAACCTTTCGCGACCAGTCGCGCCTTGTAGGTCATTACCTTACCATCAGGCCCAAGTTTCCTCTTGTACACCCATTTGCACCCAATAGGAACGATTCCTTCGGGAGGGTTAACGAGAGTCCAAACTTGGTTAGCATGCATTGAGTCAAACTCAGACTGCATTGCTTCAAGCCATAAGTTAGAATCAGCATCGGAAATTGCCTCCTTGAAAGTTCTTGGATCAGATCCAACAACTTGATCACCTTGATCATCTTCAAGGAGAAAATCATATCTCTCAGGAGCTCTAGGAATCCTTTCGGATCTCCTAGG
>KV012637.1:0-10862 GCA_001598015.1 Dorcoceras hygrometricum
GGACCGAAGTCCCATCGCGCATGCGACTCGTCATAAGCTCCTTGACAGCCGTGAACCTCTCATGTCGAGAGTTCTCCCCATACAACTCCTTGAGATGATTAAGTATGTCAGCAGCATACTTCGTCTTCTCAAAACGCCGTTGCATTTCGTTGGACATCGATGTCATCACTTAGCATCGAGCTTTAACCTCATCGTCACGCCATTTGTCAAGCGTAATCAGCTCCTCAGGGCTGATACAGGCAGGGGTTTCCTCCGGAGGAGACTTCTCTATCGCATAGACAAGCTTCTCCGAAGCCAAAACAAGATTAAGGTTGCGGAGCCAGTCTTGGTAGTTAAGACCAGTGAACCTGTTGCTATCCAGTATAACAGCAAGTGGAAACATGGTCATTTAGTTTTATGAATTACCCTCCCACTATTTTAACGATTTCACCACCCTCTAATGAAATCGAGAAAACAGGTTTCTTTAGTGGGTACACGGAGCCCAATTGAGAGATCATGGACCCGAATAATATCAGCCATCCATGACCCTCAAAAGGTAGTTTCCGATTGCAGCCGGTGCAACCTCCATGTATTTACCTCACGTCCAGTAAGCGCACAATAATATGACGCCGTTTACTATCACGTGTCAAGACCGACCCATCAATGTTGAGTCGTGAATGACGGTCCCCTTAACGTCCCCAATAATATGAGCCAACGTTAAAAGGAGTTCCGACCGACTCACAACAATTGTCAATGACGTGGACAGCTTTCCGGCATACATGACCCCCTCAATAATATGAGCCGGGCCATGTATATGGGTAGCATCGACGTACACCCATTGTTGATGGAAGGTAGGGTTAATTTAAACAATTTTAAATACCCTTTAGTTTATCGAATAAACTTTTATCTTGATATAAGTTTTAAATCAAATTTAAAACGAGGGATTTTATTTTGAAAATGTTTGGTCTCATGCTTATTTAAATCTAATTTAAAACATGCAAACATGCGGATTCATTTAATCTATATATCAAATATATAAATAACATTGGGATGATCGATCGCGAGAGCTATGCGGTCCGTGGTTGCCAGCCACGGACCTGGGTCCAATCCTAGGGGTAATGCAATATGCAATGCAATCCTATTACAATGCTTTCCGGTTTTACAGATCTTCGGTCTTCAATATCTTGATCGTCATCTCCACCATCTTCGGATGTCCTCCCACTAAATCTAGTAATTTACAGTTAAATTAACTATGACAAATAAGGGATACATTTATCAAGGGGTGGGAACGGGCCACAAACAGGCCCACTTTAAATGATAATCAAATATATTAAAAACCGAAAGCAAAGAAAACCTATTGCATACACCGGGTGGGAACGGGCCACAAACAGGCCCACTTTAAATGATAATCAATAATATTAAAACCGAAATCAAATAAAACCTATTGCATACACCTAACATATTGGGCACGGCTCTCGATCATCCCAATCATGCAATTAATCTAATTAACCATGCATAATTAAATAATCTAATTATTTATTGTAAAATCATATTCTAATTACGAAATCGTATTTTATAATAAAATCGTATTTTGCCGATAAAACAATTTTTAATTAACAAAATCATATTTTATTACAAAATCATATTTCATAATTAAAATCACATTTTACTAATTTTAATTGTATCAAATTTTGGGTTTAAAACAATTTTAGGCCCAAAAACTTAAAATTTCAAAATCGATCAAAACCGGGCCCGACATCGCATACCGGCCCGAAAACTTCACGGGCTGCCCGGGACAGCCCCGAACCAAACCCTAAAAGAATTCAGACCAGCCGTCACGACATCGCCGGAGCGGCGGCCGGCGCCACGAAGAATTTCATGCGGCGCAAGAGAGGCGCACGATTGCGCGCATCGTCGCGCACGCCGCGCCCCACCATCGCGCAACTCCTTGCGGCCAGCAGCGGCGTCTCGCGGTCGACAGCGTTCGGCCAGCATCGCCCAGCGCGCGGCGTCGTGGCGCAGCAGCATCGGCAGTGGTCGGCCAGCGTCGCGCACGAAGCATCGCCGCAAGTTTGCGTCGCGCAACCACTCGCGAGGAGCGGCGCACAGCGGCGCAACCATCCGGCCAGCAAGCGCGCTCAGATGTTCGACCAACCACGCAGCTGCGCGCGAGATGACGCGCACGTTCCCAGCCACCATGCGCGGCCAGCGCGCATGGTTGTCGCGCGCGCATGTCCGCGCGGCGGGTTGGGAAGGGCGCCGCCGCTAGCGGCGGTGGCGTGGCCGGAATTTCGTTTCCGATTTCGTCTTGATTCTGAAACTCAATAAGTTAGATACAATTATGGCATATCATATTGATCAGATCCGGCAAACCTGGCTCTGATACCACTGTTGGTGGATCCGGATCCGCACCCCGGCAGGCAGTGGAAGAACAATAAAAATTGAACCGGGATGCGATCAATACGAATAACAATCAACATTCTACGACATTCATAGGATGTTTTAGCATGTTACCTCGCTGGCACTTGTGCCTGGCTCCAACCGGTGTTTCAAGAACCCGGCTCTTCTCGGTAGATTGCGGTAGTTACGCCAATCCGGTCCACGACCAAATCCTAGATTCCTTCGTCAGGCTGCACTAGAAGCGCTGACGAGATCGGCACGAACGGATTCTCCACGTCGAGTTGGCCGGAAACCAATTTTCCGGCGAAGACGGCGGCGGCGGCGTGAGAGAGTGAGGGAGGGGTGGCTAGCTTTTAGGTTTAGGGTTATGAATCTTGTATTGATTAATGAAGTCATTAAGTCTAAATATATAGACTTAAAGATGGACTTGGGCCGGTCCAACGGGCCTGGGTCCAAATGACGATATCCATCGCTACGACTTCATCGTAACTCCGATCGCCGATCAGATCGGACCGATCGACTCAGTTTCCAAAACTGAATGTTATGATGTGAAAAACAATTTTTCAGATCATCAAACCCCAAATAGAAAAATGACCGTTTTGCCCCTCAACAGAATCAAATCCCGGTTTGACCCCTGTTGACTTTTAGGAAGTCACACTTCCCGAAATCCTCTTCTCGCGCTCAACACATTGAGCTGAGTATCCGTGTGGGAATCTCGAATCTAGTACTTGTGTGACCCTCAATGGTTCAGGGATACAGCTAGCCGTGGGCCCACAACCATTGTGGCTCCGGAATCACAATTCCGGACCTGCCCAACGGATCATGGTAAAGCGTCTAGCAACATCGCCCCATGATCCCCTAGGTATCACAGATAGTGCCTGCAAGAACCAGTCGGTCGTGGTTAGCGTACAGTACGAAAAAATAAATCGAGAGTCTCTATAGATCCGATAGCTATGCATACATCTTGGAGATCGAATAGTGACATCGCGAGTGTAACTAGGTAAACATATTTACCTAAAACACTTCTAGTACTCTGGTCAGAGATTTATACACTATTATCCCCTCAGATAGCATAGGATACGCATGTCTGCGAGCGGTGAATCCTCGACAACGATGCATCGACTCCTACATGCATCGGGGTCTCACCCAATTCCGACGCCTGATGACTCCAGGTGAGTCGACAAACGGGTCAAAGTGAGACGCCTATCATGTAGAGTCTCAATGACGTTTCGAGTCGTGAGGACTAATCAGTACAACCAAGACCTCGGACTTATCCACTCGACAAATGGTAACCACTTGGAAAGTCCGAAGGAGGGTAGTTCGATAGATCACCAGGTCACTATCCATCTGCATGCTCAGAACATCACAATGTTCCCTACCAATGAAACATGGTACTTCGCATCGCGGATACTAGTCTCGAACTCGGGCGGCCTTATCCTCATTTTGACGGCCCAATCGACTAGGAACATGTTCAGAATACACAGCGACTATTAGATGTGTTTCATGATAGCCGTCATACCCACTATCACATCTAACATACGCTTAAGTGCATTCTAGGTCTTTACTCAACGCAATTGTAAATCATTACACACATAATGAAAGTAAAGAATGTCATATAAAAGAATGCGAATATCATATATAAAGATCGTTTGTACAAGAGTCTATAAAACCCACACGCCACAAGTTGGCTAGTTGGGCATCTACTCTAACACATGCAATGTCACTATTTGATCTCCAAGATGTATGCATTTCTATTGAATCTCTAGAGACTCTTGATTTATCAATGGTCGTTGATTTGGTCAGGATATTTGAAATGAAAGGACCATACTGTACGCTAACCATGATCGATTGGTTCTTGCAGGCACTATCAGTGATACCTAGGGGATCATGTGATGATGTTGCTAGACGCTTTACCATGGTCCGATGGATAAGTACGAAAATGTGTTTTCGTAGTCACAAAGAGTTGTGAGTCTATGACTAGTTGTATCCTTGAACCATTTAGGGTTACACAAGTACTGGTTTCTCTATTCTCATATGGATTTGGTACTCAAGGTGTTGAGTATCGTAGAAGGAAGGTCAGGAGCATGACTTCCAAAATTGACTGTTGAAGCATGACATCCATTTTAGCTAATGGGATGGAACTGCTAGTTTTAGATTTCAGTGGTCTGAAAAATTTGTTTTTGCATCATAATGTACAGTTTTGGAAATTGTGAAGATCGGTCCTCTCTGATCTTCGATCGTATTTATGATGAAACCACAACGATGGATTCAAAGTTGATTGGATCGGGCTTGGGCTTGCCTTGGGCCCATCAAACTAGTTTGAGCCAATGAAATATATATAACTAAAGGCCTTAGGGAGCTATTCAAATGCACCAAGTTGAGCAACCAAAGTTTACACAACTCTCTGATGGTCCCATTACATGGGGTACCAGATCGCAAAAACGCTCTGAAACCAATTGATAGGATCGATTTTTGAGGGGTGTCCTCCTGCCACAACTCACGTAAGCTCTCACATAGCCCAAACACCAACCCCGTGAGTTACGTGCATTTTAAAGTTTACAAGTTGACAACAGCATGCAACCAATCTACCAGATCGCGCCTAAGCTGATACCAGCTTGGAGCAGTTCTCCAAGCTGATCGCGCGATCTGGTCGGTTAAATCTCGAGCTGCAATAGCTCATGTTCTTGAAAGGTTTTGAGCACCGATAAACAGATTGGGTATGAAATAAATTCATGCAAAAACAACCCAAACTGAACTATGAAAATTGAAAGCTAAATGAACAGGTTTTAAAACATGCGATGAGTATGAAGAAACTAAGTGCAGAAAGATGTAAATAAAAACTGTACGCTACGAATTTGTTTATGGAAGTTTGGAGCTTAATCTCCTACGTCTCCCCTTCTTCCTCAATCGGGAAGGATCCACTAGAAGAGTTTGATTACAACGTCCCTCGCTGTAACCCATTCAAACAGCCCAGCAGACTGCGAGAACTCCTAGCAACCATAGCACACCAGCCCGCAAGTTGCGTGTGTCTAACTCACTTCTTTTATGCCTCAGTGAGAAAGGCTACACACACTTCTTTAACGTCTCAGTGCGAAAGACAACAATGATTGTTTGTGATGTGATTCACTCTGGGAAGTGCTTCTTCAAAGCTGTAACTCATTTTCTTCCCATTTCTTTTCTTTCTGTTTTTCTCTGTCGTTGTGTGTGTGTTCTCCCTTCTTCCAGCTTGCTGTCTTCTGATATATATAGCCTCTTATGCAAATTACATCCATTGGACACAAGTTCCTAGCCATTGAAAAGGCTTCTGAAAAGTTCTGACAATGTTGTACCTTGTGTCCTTTGTCATTTAATGCATTTGCTGTGAGGATTGAGAAATTAGAATTTAGAATTTTCGAATTTTCACAATTTCAGATTTTGAGAGATTTTGGTGAAATCTGATTTGAGGCAATCAGATTCCTTGTAGAGCTGTTCGGATTTCACTGTTGGTCTTTTGGGTGAAATCTGCGTCGATAATGAGGAGTTAGTGATTTTCGAATTTATCTTAGAAATGTTGTGCTACAAGTGGTAGGCTTATTTCGGGTGAAATCTGTTTGAGAAATGGAGTTGAATTGGTGAAATTGTGAATGAAATCTGTTTCCCAAACGTTTGCGTGAATTGCCGCGAGAAGATGGTGAAACGCTGTCGTTTTGGTGATATATGGTAGTCGAGTGTAGCGCTAGAAGCTATACGCCATCGTTTGAGGGTTCGGATGTTTCGTTACAAGGAGAGATCTGTTGGCTAAAGCGCACGGATACGAGAGCTAGCGGGAAGAGGACACGTGTAAGTCAACGATTCTGGTTGACTGGAGAGATGAGAGATATGTTCCGTTGTGTCGAACGCGGGCGGGTATTCGCGTGTAGAGATCTGTTTCAGCGTGTAGCGCTAGCGTGTTTTGTTGGGAGAAGTCTGTGTGAGGATTGAGAATTTAGATTAGTGATTAATTGATTTGATTTGGGATTAATCACGTGTATTTTGAGGATTTGCGAAAGAAATAAGGTTCATGCTGTTTCATCAGCCGCAGCGCTAGTTTTAGAGATGAGAAATATCGAATTTTGGTGAAGTCAACGCTGGTCAACGGTACTGTAGCTCTTGCTGGTGGATTTTGAATCAGCAGAGATGACGCCAGCGTGACGCAAGGAGAGCTGCTGGTTTTAGTTTCGAAGTTTGAAGTCGCTGCTGGCAGATGTTGCATTTAGCGTGAGATTGAACGAGGAAGCGACACGTGTTAGTCAACATTTTGGAGTGTTGACTATTGGATTCAGCAGTTGCGCTTGTGTGGAGCGATCAGCTGATGGTTTGAGGAATCAGTCGCAAGAGCTGATAATAGATATGATGACGTAGGCGTGACGTATTCCTTGCTGCTGGTAGTAGATTGCGTTATGATGGTTGCTGCTGACCAGCAGGCGCGCAAATACTATAATGTTGAGAGCGGCGTCGTTAGAATTAGTTGAAACGCTGCGTTTTGAGATTTTCGTTTGAGAGATCAGCTGTTGGTAGAAATGTTTACGTAACTAAAGTGACGTCGTTTGGATTAGTAGATGCGTCGTCGTTTTGAGTGATTTCTCGCAACCAGCAGATGGATTGTTTTGAAGAGAGAGCTGTTATCAGCTCTTGGTCGTTTTGGCTTGCGAGAGCTGTTGTCAGCTGGTGTTTGCTACGGCGTCGTTTTGATAAGTTGGAACGGTGTCGTTTTGAAGTGTTTACGCGCAATTGCTTATTTGGTCGTTGCTGCTGAATTTAACGAAAGGAAAAGAGAGGGCTGCTGCTGATAGACTTCTGCTGGACACTTCGATTGATTTTGATGGATCAGCAGGCGAGGATTTAAGAGGTATTTATAGAAGTGTTGATCGACACTTAGAATTATTTTGAGCCAGTTATTCCTTATCTCTTCTTCTCCAAACCCTCGTCGAGCTACTGTTCACCGTGATTTTCCACCGCCGTTTTCCATCGCATCCAGCCTTTGTTTTTGACATTCTTGGTGGCGCTGGACTCCTTGAGACTTGATCTTTCCATTGATACTAGTTTGGAAGCTAGGAGTGACGAGTTGAGAGATCCCGTAGGCCCTGCTCGTTCGTGAATTGCTGGCTTCGTTGAGCAGATTCAGCAGTTGTTTCTTTTGAGATTTTGGGTGAGCATTTCTTGTAGTTTGAGCTCGGTTTTTAGTAGCTAATGCCTGCGTAGAAGTGTAGGATTGAAGTATGCTTCTGGCCGTAGGATTAGCGTGATTGTGTAGCTGAATTGAGCTAAGATATTAGCTATGTTGTAACAGATTTGAGCTTCCAGGAAGTTCCTGCTGCGTGATTTGAGCCAGGAGAAATCTGTTAGGTAATTCGAAGAAGGAAGGTACGAATTGTGTCAGGCCCCGTGCTAATTACTAACAATTAACACATAATAAGCGCATAATCACGGAAGCTTAAAATCAGGGCTTAAAAATTTTTCGAAATACAATGGCCTGAACTTCAAATCATTCATTTAAAATATTCGATAATCAAAATAGAAGTTAGCTCAAACTAAATACCACAAGTAACCACATAACTCAATTCGACAAACAGATCCCCAAATACAATAAAACACGGGGCATCCCCCGGTTCAATACATATCGTAAATAAACTGGGACTCAGGGATGTGGGGATCGACCAGCTGAACTTCCACTCTGCCCACCAAAGTTACCTGAAACTCCTGCAAATGGGCACGCAGACCCAAACAAGACAAAGCAGGAAAAACATGCACGAGGTCAAGCCTCAGTACGAAGAGCTATCAAAGCAGATAAACAAGCAACAAGCTATAAATCAATGCTATGAATGCATGAGGGCTATCAAGAAATCGGATAGCTAGACCAGTCTATCAACTGGAAACTCAAATCAAGCCTCTATACCACACACAGCCAATCAGCCGGTGGAAATCATCGGTCCGTGATCATCGGGGCCCGTCAGCCCATCACAGCTCGGTGGTAGACACTCGAATCCGGTAGTCACCACTCCGACGATAGCGTTGGACTTTTCGGGCACGACTCAACAGTCGGCCAGTCACAACGTGGCACCCAATCAGGTAATCAAATCAATCTGTCAATTCAGGCTCAAGATGTATGCATGAATGCCATTCAATATCCATGCTAGATGCATACAATTCATAATACGTGCCAACAGAATGAAAAACTCAATCAATCCATCAATCTGTTCCACGTAAACACATAGCAGCAACTCACGGTTTTCACAACATTGAAATATAAACATGTTCTCGCTCAATACTGCTAAGGGCTGCTCAATCGTACCTCGAATCCACAAATTCTACCTCACAAATTTGAACAAGGCACGGCAGTACTCACGACCAGAAACCAGCAGCTTTCGCGATCTTCTCCAAGGTCGTTTTGTAGCTTCAAATGGTTAGCAATCTAAAGAAAAGTTCACAGGGAACCCAGCGTCACCGAAATCGCTCAAATCTTCGGCAGGAAACAACGAAGATCTAGGGAAGAAATGACTCGGTGAACAGTAGCTCGACGAGGGTTTGGAGAAGAAGAGATAAGAAATATCTGGCTCTAAATATTTCTAAGTGTCGAACGGCACTTCTACTTATACTCTCTCTCAAATCCAACATCTGCTGATTATCTAAGGAGTCGACAAAACCAGCAGGTAACGATCAGCAGGCCAACTCTTACTCTTCAACAAAAAAAAAATCAGCAGAAGCAAACAAAAACATTCGCGTGAAAGCACTACAAAACGACACCGTTCCAACTATCCAAACGACTTCGTAGCAAATACCAGCAGACAACAGCTCTCGCGCAAGCAAAACAACCATCTGCTGACCACAGCTCTATCTCCAAAACATTCTATCTGCTGATCGCAAGAAATCACGCAAAACGACGACGCATCTACTAACTCAAACGACGCCATTTCATATACGTAAGAAAAACTGCCAACTGCTGATCTCTAAACACAAGGCTCCAAAACGCAGCGTTTCCACTTATTCAAACGACTCCGCTTCAACGCTCTCGCACAAGCGCGCCTGCTGATCAGCAGCAACCAACCTAACGCAAATACTACCAGCAGCAAGTATTACGTCACACCTACGTCAACATATCTGCTGATTCCAAAAGCCATCTGCTGAATCAATAGTCAACACTCCAAAATGTTGACTAACACGCGTCACTTCCTCGTTCAACCTCACGCTACGCACAATGTCTGCCAGCAGCAACTACAATTCGCACCAAAACCAGCAGATCTTCACGCGTCACGCTGATGTCACCATCTCTGCTGATTCCAATTCCACCAGCAGGATCTACAGTAACTTGCTGCTGCCAGTTTCTCCAAAATCAACGCTACGCTCAAAATTTCAGCAGGAACTTCATTCATTCGCAAAATCCTCAAATAATCGCGATTAATCCCAAATCCAATCAATTAATCACTAATCCAAATTCTCAATCCTCACAAATTGAGCAGCTCTTAGCAGTTTTGAGCTTGAACATGTCTATAATTCGATGTTGTGAAATCTGTGGCTTTACTGATATGTGCCTACGTGAATCAGTTACTGATTTTGTTTGAATGTGTATACTGTTTTACGTTTAGGCATATTATGTATTGAGCATGGATATTGAATGGCATTCATGCATACATCTTGAGCCTGAATTACAGATTCGATTTGATAACCTGATTGGGTGCCACGTTGTGACTGGCCGACTGGTGGGTCGTGCCCGAAAATTCCAACGCTATCGTCGGAGCGGTGACTACCGGATACGAGTGTCTACCGCCGAGCTGTGATGGGCTGACGGGCCCCGATGATCACGGACCGATGATTCCCCGGTTGATAGACCGTGGTATAGAGGTGACATGATATGATTTGCCGGTTGTTGCACCGGTTTAGCTGACTTATTTCCTTGGACAGCCTCATGCATTCATAGCATTGATTTATAGCTTGTTGCTTGTTTATCTGCTTTGATAGCTCTTCGTACTGAGGCTTGACCTCGTACTTGTTTTCCTGCTTTTGTTTTGTTTGGGTCTGTGTTGCCCATTTGCAGGAGCATTAGGTAATCAAGCTGGACCGAGTGGAAGTTCAGCAGGTCGATCCCCGCGTCCCTGAGTCCCAGTCTATATATGATATGTATTGAACCGGGGGATGCCCCGTGTTATCATGTATTGGGGATTTATATTTGGTTGATATACCTGTTGGGTTGGAATTTGAGTCAACTCGTATTTTATTATCGCTATTTTGAATGTATGATTTGAAGTTCAGACCCATTGTATTTCGAAAAATTTTTAAGCCCTGATTTTAAGCTTCCGTGTTTATGCGCTTATTATGTGTTAATTGTAGTAATTAGCACGGGGCCTGACATTTTTGGTATCAGAGCTTAAACTGGGATAAGCTCGATTTCTTTTGATCACACTCGAGTCTAGGCACAGAGTTTTGATTTGAATTTGATTGCCTCTGTGACTTATGTGATCTATTATCTG
>KV012640.1:0-12629 GCA_001598015.1 Dorcoceras hygrometricum
GACCTTGAGCATCACACTTGTAACAGCCGCTCTGGCCAGCTCTACACTGTCCAGGGTGATTCTTTTGGTACTTGGGGCAAACAGGCTTGTTGTCTCTAACTGGTACTGCACTAATAGGCTGAACTGATAATAGTTCTGTTCTTGAGGTCGCTGCTGGTTCCTGTTCTGCTTCTTAAATGATCTTTGGTTTTTTGTTGGAAGGCCTGCCTCTTCTGCTGTCTTTCCTCCTCAACATCCTTCCAATCCCTTTCAACTCGCAGGGCTTTGTCTACTGCTTCTCTGTAAGTTTTGGGCCCTGTTAGCCTAATATTCAGCTTGAATGTACGCTTCAGTCCTTCCATAAAATGAACCCAACTTCTCCTCGGAATCTCTTCCAATAAGAGGCACAAAATAGCAGCCTCTCTCAAACTTTTGGATATACTCCTGTACTGTCATGCTCCCTTGTTTCAAGGTCAGGAACTCCCGCTTCAGCTCAGACCTCTTGTCTGTTGTGAAATACTGTTCGAAGAACACTTGTTTAAACTCATCCCATGAGAGGGTTGCCAAATCTACTGACATATTTGCTCCTACCCACCAGATCATTGCATCGTCCCTTAACATGTAGATAGCGCACCTAGGCCTATCCAGATCTGGAAACTGAAGGTATTCAAAAATAACTTCCACCGACTTGATCCAGCTCTCAGCAACAAGCGGATCTGTTGTACCACTAAACTCCTTTGGTTTCTGTCTTCGAAATTTCTCCTGGGAATCATCATGATTTGGTCCCCTGCTGTTAGAAGATTGGTCGTTGCCTCTGCCAAACTGTTCTACTAACATTTCTAAGAGTTGGGTAATACGAGCATTACTGTCTGGACTGGGTTCTTCTAGGGGTGCTTCTTCTACCTCTTCCTCTACTTGACATCTTAATCTATAGCCTTCAATCCACCACAAAAGAACATCAGAACTCAAAAGAGAAAGGACTCTTAACATAACAATAAAACTCACAGATCAGGAGATGTAGACGACGAGAACTGCTCCAGACTGGGAAGTATGTGTTTATCTCAGGAACCATGCTCTAATACCAAGTTGTGACGCCCAAACCCATGGGAATCAACGGATTGGGGTAGTTGGAAAATCAAAAGGAATAGTAGGACTAAATGCGAAATGTTGTAAGCTGTATTCCCTTACGAAAACTGATATACAAACAGATGGCGCCAGAAGTAAACAGTAGAAATAGATTTGGAATATAAGAACTTCAGATTTCGATTACAAAATGATATTACAACCATTAGAACTCTATATGAATTCTCTATTGTTGTAATGGATCTTAATACAGTTTCGACAAAAGATCAAAAACAACAACAGCACTGGCTTCGCTAAAGCGCTGGCCTTTGACAAACGCACACAAACCCCAAATCTAGTTCAGCTCGCGCCACCCGCCTGCCCCTGAGCTGCCTCACCTATATCAGGAAAACTAGTGATCCTATGGGCTCAACAAGTAAAACTGAGGATAACAAGGTCATATAATGCAGGCAAAACTGAATCATGATACATAAATTAAAGGAAGTCATCTGAACTGAAATCTTGCTAATGAAAAGACTGATCGGAACATCAGATCTGAATCCCCAAAATCTAGTTCAGCTCGCGCCACCCGCCTGCCCCTGAGCTGCCTCACCTATATCAGGAAAACTAGTGATCCTATGGGCTCAACAAGTAAAACTGAGGATAACAAGGTCATATAATGCAGGCAAAACTTAATCATGATACATAAATTAAAGGAAGTCATCTGAACTGAAATCTTGCTAATGAAAAGACTGATCGGAACATCAGATCTGAATCGCATTTATATACTGAGTGACTCATGGTCTAGAGGCTCTCTGGTGGTCCTGGTGCATGAGCATGTTATCTAAATTCAGTAACTTTCTGTTAGGACCGAAGGATCAGATCTCAGATCTGACTAAAAAACACAACACGAGAGATCTGATCCTAAAAGTAAAGAGATAGCGAGCGCTACTACTGTTAAAAATTTTGCGCTGCTATTATGAGGTGCAATACCTCGGGTTCTTGAACATAAAACAGAGCACCGGAGACAGATCTGGTATGTAATAAAAACATGCGAAAAACACCATAACTGAATCCTAATTTTAAAACAACTCGGCGCAAAACAGAAATCTGTTCGACTTACTGTGTGTGCAATCTTATGCATGCGTGCTAAATAAATTAAATGCGTATGCAGAACTGTAAATCATAAAGAGATTACTCAAAGTTTGTTTATGAAAGTTCGGATATAAATATCCTACGTCTCCCCTTCTTCCTTTTCAGGAAGGTTCCACTAGAAGAATTTGATCCACAGACCCAATCACCGAGCCTCGCTCCAGGTGAACTCCTAGACTCTACAGCAGCCCTCGGCTGTGTCAATCACTTGTTTTACGCCTATGTGAGAAAGGCTACAAACACAGAGTTTAACGTCTTCGTGCTTGGACGGGATCTGATTTTGTATTGTTTGTGATTCACTCGCTAAGCAATTTCGCACATGTCTCAAAATATGCGAGTGGATCTGTGTGTGAGAGATTTTACAGTGAACGCTCAACTCTCTAAAGAATAAATCTCACACACTGAGAAAAATGCTTCTATAATAGCTGATTGAGACTCAGCAGTCGACGCTCGTTGTAAGCTCCTCTCTAATGATGGTCGACTCCTTAGTCTCTCTAATTTCTTTCCTCTGTTTTTGCACTGTGCTTCGTTCCTTATGGAGTGATCTTATTTCTTCTTCAAAATCTTCGTATATAAAGCTTCTCTCCAAATATGACCGTTAGACAGTAGATTCAAATCCCTTCTGCGCTTGTCAAGGCCAATTTGTCTTCTTCCCAAATTGGTGCAATCATCCTCTTTATATTGTACTATTTCCCAGAATAGTACTGATCTTGTCCCCTTGATTTAAGGCATTTGCACGACTCAATTTCAATCATTGATTCTTTCCATTTTGCTTTTATGTTCCAGCAGCTGATCGCTTCTTAATGTTCTGCATCTGAGTTGTTCATCAGCTGATGCCACAATTCTCCTTACGATCCAGCTGATAAACCACTGCTCCTTATTTGATCAGCTGCTCCACGTGTAATCAATGTCTGATAACAGCTTTTCTTCATTGCAACAGCTGATGCATCTTCGTTGATGCCTAACAAACTGTTTCATTATCTGTTCTCTCAGCTGTTGTTTCATCTTCAACTAATTCGTTCCAATAGCTGATAGTTTTCTTCATTATAACACTTTGTTCAACAGTTGTTCACTCAGCTGTTGGTTTTCTTCGTATCGCTCATCAGCTGTTGGTTCTTCTTTTCATAGTACTGTTCATCAGCTGTTCGCTTCTTCTTTACTTTGAACTACAGCTGATATGTTTTCTCTTCGTTGTACCAACAGCTTCTGTAATAGTTCCAACAGCTTCTATTCCACATTTGATCAGCTGCTCCTCTTGGCATCGACGTCTGATTCCATCTTCTGCTTGCATCTTCAGACTTCTACTGTACGCGACACAACTAACAGCAAGTACAGCTGGACTTCCACGTAAGCATATCTGTCCATGTTGGATTCTACGTAATCATCTCTGTCCACGTAAGCATATCTGATAGGTCTTCTCAATTCTTTCAATTCAGACTTCTCCAGCTAATCCTTTTTCGCGCACCAGCTGGTTCAGCTACTCCAGCTGATCCATCTGTTGTATCAACTGCTGGTCTTGACTCCTGTTTGCAACAGCTGATTGCTTGCAGCTGATGAATGCTTGCAACAGCTGATTGCATCTTCTGTTTAGCGCTACGGCTGATACATCTTTTCTTCGCTACTGAAACAGTGAGTACAGCTGGACTCCACGTAAGCAACTCTGACCACGTAAGCAAATCTGATGACTTCTATCGCAACAGCTGATTCAATTTCTTCTGCTTACAGCTGCTCACTCATATTTGCTTCAGCTGTTCGCTCACATCTTCTGTACAAATGTTCGCTCACATCTGATATCATCTTCTTTTATCAACGTCTGATGACAGCTTCTAAATGTTCTTCATCACTTCTGATTGCAACAGCTGAATCATCTTTGTAACATCTTATTCCAGATTTTTCTTCTGTTCAACTACTCCAACAGCTGAAATACATCTTTTCGTCGTTCCTTCGTCAGATTTCTACTGTTTACATCTGTACACTACGTAGAAATGTTAGAAACACAATAACAGGTTTTGTGTAATTCAAAACTCAGATCTGGATCTGTTATCCAGATCCATCAATCTCTCCCTTTTTTATTTACACAAAACCTCAAATAACAGATGCATAACCTAACAATTCTCTCCCTTTTTGTGGAAATCAAAAAGGAATCGAAAACTGGTTTTCCCGACAAATTTTAAATAAAGCTCTCCCTACACTGCCACAACAAAAACAACGTGACAGCAGGAATTTTACAGATTTTCAAAATCAAAACAGATTCTGGGAACAACCGAATGCAACAATATGCTATGTTTGAAACGAAATATCAGAGCATCTTAAATAAAACTTGTTTCAGATAAGAACGTGTGCTACTGAATTTCTTAAACTATTCAGACTTGGATAAAAATAATAATCGAACCATCAGATCTCTTTCATTTCTCCTATTTTGTCACATGTGCTGAAAACAGCCTAACCAAAATAGGATCTTGGCATCCACACAGAACTCGCGCATTCCATGTCAGCTCGACAAAAGATCAACCGAAGTTCAAAAATCATTCCTCTCCCTATCTTCATACAATAAGCTTTTTAAGAAAAACATTTTAAAACATTTTAAAACAAATAGCACATGCGTTTTAAAATAATACTCGTTCAAGAACAACCTGCTCTGATACCACTTGTTAGGACCGAAGGATCAGATCTCACCAATGCAATAAATAAACAACATAACACAAGAGGGAGGGGCGTGAGATCTGATCCATAAAAAAAATAAAACAACTTAACAGCGCTGCTACTGATAAATAAAAAATTTTTGCGCTACTCAAAAGGAGCTACAATAGCTCATGGTTCTTGAACATCTGATCCAAAACAAAATGAAATTACGATGCAATACCGCCGGTTCTTGAACATATAATATGAGAGCACCGGAGACAGATCTGGTATAAAATAAAATCATGCGGAAAACACCAGAACTGAATCCTAATTTTTAAAACTAACGCAAACAGATTTATGTTACACAGAATCTGCTACTGTGCAAGTGTGCATTCTGAAATTTATGCGTGCTAAAATAAATGCAAGTGCGGAATGAATACAGTAAATCATAAAGAAAATACGCTGCTATTTTTTATGGAAGTTCGGATATAAATATCCTACGTCTCCCCTTCTTCCTTTTCAGGAAGGTTACACTAGAATAATTTGATCCACAGACCCAATCACCGAGCCTCGCTCCAGGTGAACTCATAGACTCTACACCAGCCCTAGGCTGTGTCAATCACTTGTTTTACGCCTATGTGAGAAAAGGCTACAAACACAGAGTTTAACGTCTTCGTGCTTGGACGGGATCTGATTTTGTATTGTTTGTGATTCACTCGCTAAGAAATTTCACACATCTCTCAAAATATGCGAGCGAATCTGTGTGTGTGAGATTTTACATGAACGCTCAACTTTCTAAAGAATAAATCTCACACACTGGGAAAATGCTTCTACAAAAGCTGATTGAGACTCAGCAGTCGACGTTCGTTGTAAGCTCCTCTCTAATGATGGTCGACTCCTTCGTCTCTCTAATTTCTTCCCTCTGTTTTTGCACTGTGCTTCGTCCCTTATGGAGTGATCTTATGTCTTCTTCAAAATCTTTGTATATAAAGCTTCTCTCCAAATATGGACCGTTAGACAGTAGATTCAAATCCTTCTGCGCTTGTCAAGGCCAATTTGTCTTCTTCCCAAATTGGTGCAATCATCCTCTGTATATTGTACTATTTCCCAGAATAGTACTAATCTTGTCCCCTTGATTTAAGGCATTTGCACGACTCAATTTCAACCATTGATTCTTTCCATTTTGCTTTTATGTTCCAGCAGCTGATCGCTTCTTAATGTTCTGCATCTGAGTTGATCATCAGCTGATGCCACAATTCTCCTTACGATCCAGCTGATAAACCAATGCTCCTTATTTGATCAGCTGCTCCACGTGTAATCAATGTCTGATAACATCTTTTCTTCATTGCAACAGCTGATGCATCTTCGTTGATGCGCAACAGCTGTTTCATTATCTGTTCGATCAGCTGTTGTTTCATCTTCAACTAATTCGTTCCAACAGCTGATAGTTTTCTTCATTATCACACTTCGCTCAACAGCTGTTCACTCAGCTGTTGGTTTTCTTCGTATCGCTCATCAGCTGTTGGTTCTTCTTTTCATAGTACTGTTCATCAGCTTTTCGCTTCTTCTTTACTTTGAACAACAGCTGATATGTTTTCTCTTCGTTGTACCAACAGCTTCTGTAATAGTTCCAACAGCTTCTATTCCACATTTGATCAGCTGCTCCTCTTGGCATCGACGTCTGATTCATCTTCTGCTTGCATCTTCAGACTTCTACTGTACGCGATGCAACTAACAGCAAGTACAGCTGGACTTCCACGTAAGCATATCTGTACACGCTGGATTCTACGTAATCATCTCTGTCCACGTAAGCATATCTGATAGGTCTTCTCGATTCTTTCAATTCAGACTTCTCCAGCTAATCCTTTTTCGCGCACCAGCTGGTTCAGCTACTCCAGCCGATCCATCTGTTGTATCAACTGCTGGTCTTGACTCCTGTTTGCAACAGCTGATTTCTTGCAGCTGATGAATGCTTGCAACAGCTATTGCATCTTCTGTTTAGCACTACGGCTGATACATATTTTCTTCGCTACTGAAACAGTGAGTACAGCTGGACTCCACGTAAGCAACTCTGACCACGTAAGAAAATCTGCTAACTTCTATCGCAACAGCTGATTCAATGTCTTCTGCTTACAGCTGCTCACTCATATTTGCTTCAGCTGTTCGCTCACATCTTCTGTACCAATGTTCGCTCACATCTGATATCATCTTCTTTTATCAAAGTCTGATGACAGCTTCTGAATGTTCTTCATCACTTCTGATTGCAACAGCTGAATCATCTTTGTAACATCTTATTCCAGATTTTTCTTCTGTTCAACTACTCCAATAGCTGAAATACATGTCTTCGTCCTTCCTTCGTCAGATTTCTACTGTTTACATCTGTACAGCTCACATCTGATATCATCTTCTTTTATCAAAGTCTGATGACAGCTTCTGAATGTTCTTCATCACTTCTGATTGCAACAGCTGAATCATCTTTGTAACATCTTATTCCAGATTTTTCTTCTGTTCAACTACTCCAATAGCTGAAATACATGTCTTCGTCCTTCCTTCGTCAGATTTCTACTGTTTACATCTGTACACTACGTAGAAATGTTAGAAACACAATAACAGGTTTTGTGTAATTAAAAACTCAGATCTGGATTTGTTATCCAGATCCATCACTTTCTTGTGAAGGGTTATTAATTAATACCATAATCTTGGTCCCTTCCTGGTTGACCGGATCCTCTATGCCATAAATCTTTAAAACTGAAGTTACTTCCTTTAATTTAAATAGCTATTATACATTGCTCTTGATCGAAGATCGATTATTGAAATGGGTTGATTCACTGCTATGAAACTCATTTGTCTTTAAAAACCTTACTTAGTGTACAGCTAGGCTATGAGCCGATGATAGCGGAACCAGCTCGGAAAAGAAAACGGCTTATGAACGCAAAACAGCTTTGGCTAAAGGAAACAGATCACAAGTGTAAAGAACAGCTTTGGCTACATAAAAAAGATCTTTGGTGTGAAAACAGATCACAGGTGTGAAGCACAGGTTTGGCTAAAGAAAATAGCTTACAAATAGGAAAAACAGATCTGGTTCTAAGAAAACAGCTTACGCGTAGTAAAACAGTAACATAAACTTCGGAGCAAGTATTTCAGCTTTGGAAGGTCACTCAGGTTTGAGAAACCCAAATAGTTTAACAACGAATCACACAGTCTGGTCAAGGAAAATAGGCTAGATCTGCTTAAACAAAGGTACTGCAACCAGCTCAGACAGTCCCTAAATAAACTAGCTCAACTTATCAAATCGGAACATAGTCCCGATCCAATCAGCGTCGTCTATCTGTTCAGAGTCAATGTCCAGAACCTTTACAGCACATGGGAAACCAAGAAACTTCTCTTGGCTTATCTTATCTTGAATCTGTACAACTCAGTATTTGAAAACACAACTGCTTGCTGAAAGATAACTAGTGAGTTTCCTCAAAACTAAAACATCAAAGTAGTGAATCCATTACTTAAACATAAACATGAACTGAACTGAAACATGCATCAGACAAGCATACAACAGAAGACACGAAGCGAAATATATGTTTTCCAGATACAGCAAGAATCAACTTTACTTGCCTGAACTAAGGATCGCAACAAATAGATGGCCTCGGTTGGAAATCTCCTCAAGCACACTCTGAGAGTTTCAAAATATTTTGAGAGAACTAAAAGATTTCTTGCAACCAAAATGAGCTTTGGAGCTCACGTAAACAATCATATATGGGAGTAATGATTTGTTGTAGGTGAATGGTACAATGATTAGGCATGGGTTATCATACCAAATCCTTGCAAATTGATGAAAGCTTCCTTCTACTATTTTAATTTGTAAATTGGGTACAACATTTTTATAAAAACAAGACTCCCATCCAAAAATATTTTATTTAAAAAATACTGCTCCAGCTCGGGATTGTGCTTGGGGCAAAATCCTTCTAGAACCCATCTGGCCGTGCTTCTAAGCTGGAAGAAAAGAAATCAGCTTAGACAACTGAAACTAGCTTGAACTAAAATCTGGATACTCAATTATCAAAAAAGCCCTTAAAATAAAAAGGCTAACAATTGTGGTCCTCTGGATTTTGGTGCACTACAAGAACCATCAGTGATATCTACGGAATCTTGAGGACAGTTTTACCATGATTCAGTGGGTTCAATATTAAATGAGTACTGACGTTTAAAGAGTTGATGAATAGTTAGGAGCAAATAGGGTAAACACGAATAAGGCATATCGTATGTTCTGAATCACGCAGAGCTGTGAACTCATAATAGCTATATCTCTGAGCCATTGAAAGTCACATAAATACTGGATTTCTTATTCCGGTTGAGATAATGAAATTCAAAAATTTGAATTTGATAAAAAAAAAGAGGTTGATATGATCAAAGATTGACCTTGTAAATAAGCTTCCTAGCATTTAAGGATTTCAAGAGTACGCTGCTAAAAACAGTGAAGTGGAGTACACCTGCCAAAAAAATAGACCGAAATGTTCCAAAATTGGAAACTGCTATATTTAGATTCAATGATCCAAAGTTTGATTTTATGTCATTCTAACGAGCTATTTCCACTTGATTGTTATTATCTTGTGATGCCCGAACCCACGGGGTCACGAAATTGGGGTAAATAAAAATTTTCGAATAAAAAGAAGGGCTGAAAGACAATTTGTTATAAGCTGTATTTCTTATAACTTAAAAAAAATTGAAACACGAATACAAAAGCTGACAAACATGTAAACACTTGCGCGCCAACTGCTGACAAACATTTTTTGCGGAAAACGATTCTATTATATATATTGCAATTGCGGTGTACAACAGCTGATATTCTATATGAACTACTACTGTTGCAACTGATTTAATACAGTCTCTACAAAAGATGAAATAACATCAGACTTGACACGGAAAACGTTGGCCATTGACAAACACAACACCACGCAGCTGCTGTCAGACTTCACCACCCGTTCGCTCCTCAGCTGTCGAACCTGCACCATTTTAAAAGCTAATGAGCCTAGGGGCTCAGCAAGCAAAACCTGAGTGATAAAAATTTCATGTAACGCAGGAAGAACATACTGAACATACATAACTTAGAGTTAAAGGTAACATTAATGAACTATATCATTCATTCGTAAACATTTCTTAAACATTTCTTTCTTTCATAAACTTGGAGATAGGAGATAATAGCCCAAATATCATCATCAATATCATTTTATTTTGATTTATGGCTTAGAATCTCTCCTTAGTTCCGTGTTTCACTTTGATCAAAATGGCTTCTGATATCAGTTTTAGCATATAGCTCATATGAAAGGGCAGCCGACATCTGGACAACTACTCACCCTTCTCCTTGGTGACCGTCTGTTACCTATGCCATAAATCCTTAAAATAAACTTTTTTTCCTTTAACATCCTCTCTTTCTTTGAAATCTCTTTAAACATCATCGGGTTTCCATCATTTAAAACTCTCGCTTCACATTTTAAAACTTTACTGAGTATCGAATTCGACTGCTGGGAGCTTATCGCTGAAATGAAATCAGTCGTAATAAAATGGAACAGTACTTTGAAACAAAACAGATCTTCACTGTTCACGTTTATCATAAAACAGCTGCAAGAATATCTGTTAATACTTAAAACAGACGTAGTAAATGAAACGGCGTCGTTAGCGTAAGAAACAGATGTGGCTTGGGATACTGTTTGAATAGTGAACAGCTGTAACTATGAAATAGAATTGGTCACTCAGCTGTTAACGAATTGGTTTTGGTCAAACAGATGTCAACGCAACTAAGTTGGTAAACTCAGACGTCAACACAACTGATATAAAGGCTTTCAGGTGTTGAACAAACCAACAGCTGAATACAAATTAAAGCAACAGCTGATAACTTAATAATACAACAACTGTTTACGAAAACTGATGCAACAGCTGATGACTTAATAATACAACAACTGTTTACGAAAACTGATGCAACGGCTGATGACTTAATAATACAACAACTGTTTTCGAAAACTGATGCAACAGCTGATGACTTAATAATACAACAACTATTTACGAAAACTGATGCAACAGCTGATGTGAGAAATTCTCGAAACCAAAAGCTGACTTTAAACTTGGTGTTGCAACATCAGAACGACAGCTACGCTATCAGCTGTTATCTATCAAACCAGACTTTATACTGATTCGACTAACAACATCCGATTACATAGCGTCAAATTCCAATGTTACCATTCACCTGAAGGAAGAACATTCATGAACATACTTGAATCAAACTCGAATCATCAGTATCCATATTTTTCTGGAAAACACTTGGAAGCATAAAAACATCATTTTGAACCCAATCTTTCTTTCCTTCGTTCATGCGTAAATCATTTTAAACATGAACTTCAACATATCTTAAACATATAAGCAAGAAGATCCATAAAATGAATAAAATCAATATATGCTTTAAATGGTGTAGCAAAGGATCAGCTTTTACTTGCCTTAAACAACGCTTTGCAACGATAGCTAATTCCTGCAGAAATCTCCTCCTCGAGCAACAACACAAGCTTCTCCAGAAAATATTTTGGACTTTGCAAATGATAACATACTTTACTTTCAAAACAGGTTTAAATATGAAAGGGATTAGTGGCAAGGTGCTACGTTTACAAAGCATGACATATCTAAAATTTTAGTAAAATCTCCTTCTGAACATTTTAATTTGTAAAACACCAAACCCTTTCCAACAGAAATCATTTGTCCTCCTTAAAGATATTTTCAACCCATTTAAAACCTGCTCATGTATTGCCCTTGGAGTCATCCGCTGAAACCAGCTACGTCACATCTATTTTCTGAAACCAATGAAATCAGCAAATGCATAACATTTAAAATTTCCATTTTGGCCCATGAAATTAATAAAATGCATAAATGTGGTCTTATGGATTTTGGGGCGTTACAACTCTACCCTCCTTATTGAAATTTCGTCCTTGAAATTTTACGTACCAAACAAATGTGGGTAAAGGGAAAGCATATCAGCTTCTGTCTCCCACGTTGCTTCTAGCTCCGACTGATTAGACCATTGTATCTTAACCATAGGAATTCCACGGTTTCTTAGTTTTCTAATTTCTCGGAGGATAATTATTTCTGGTCTTTCTTCATAACTTAAATCTGGTGCTAATTGAATTGGCTCATGACTTAGCACATGCGAAGGGTTGGGAATATATTTCCTCAAAGCTGATACATGGAAAACATTATGCACTGCTGACAACTGTGGAGGCAGTGCTAATCGATAGGCTAGTGTTCCTATCTTCTCTAGGATCTCATATGGTCCAATATATCTTGTACTAAGCTTTCCTTTCTTTCCAAAACGCATTACTCCTTTCATTGGAGCAATTCTCAAAAATACATGATCAACCACTTCAAAATTCAGTTCCCTTCTTCGATTATCTGCATAACTTTTCTGTCGGCTTTGAGCAGCTTTCATTCTTTCTCTTATCTTCTTAACAGCTGCTGCTATTTGCTCCACTACATCTGGTCCTAAACCAGATCTTTCACCAACTTCATCCCAATGGAGTGGTGTTCTACACTTTCGACCGTAGAGAGCTTCATATGGAGCCATCGAATCGAAGCCTGAAAACTATTATTGTAGGCGAACTCTACCAATGGAAAATTCAGATCCCATCTTTCTGAAAAATCCACAATACATTCTCTGAGCAAGTCTTCTAAAATATGAATCACCCTTTCAGATTGTTCATCGGTCTGGGGGTGAAACGCAGTGCTAAAAGTCAACTTTGTACCCATAGCTCTATGCAAACTTTGTTAGAGTAGATGCCCAA
>KV012643.1:1359-18760 GCA_001598015.1 Dorcoceras hygrometricum
AAAAATAGAATTAAAATGCAGCCTTCTCAATAATCTGCCGGAGATCGTCGTCGGACGGCGGTCGCCGCCACCACGTAGCGTGCGGCGCTCGGCCGCACGCTTGCCGCAACGTGTGCGGCGCATGGCGCGCAATGCGCCAACCAGTGGCGCATCCAATGGGCGAAACCAACAGCCACCGTGCGCCAACCAGCAAGCATCAGTCGGTGGCAGATTGCGCAACAATTGCGCGGCCAGCGCGCGGCGCTGCGGCCGACCAATCGCGCAACAGGTGCGCGACGCAAGCATCGGCCGCACAACATCGGTCGCGCAACATGCCATGGACTCCTCAGGCTTCATCTTGATAAGTTCAAATTTTTGTAGGGCCACGGTCAGCTTGTTTTCTTTTGTTTCCTCATTGCCTTCACAAATCTGGATCAGTTTTTCCCAGATTTCTTTTGCAGTGGTGCATGTCTGGATTTTTCTAAACATGTTATTGTCTAGCGTCTTGTATAGTATGCCCTTGGCGACATTATCCAGATTTGTTTTCTTCCTGTCTTCAGAACTCCACTCCTGTCCAGGTTTCTCAATCCATTTAGATGCACCATCAGCTATAGCAATAGCAGTGTTTACTTTCAGTATTTGCATTGGTCCGTTGGTAATTACGAACCACATGTCGTCATCTTGTGCAGCTAGGTGCGCCTGCATTCGTATTTTCCAGACATCGTATTCCTCCTTGGAAAACAGGAATTTTATTTTGAGAAATTGACATGATTAAATAAATATGAATGGATAAATTTTCGAGCACTGAGAAACCTGCTCTGATACCACTTGTTAGGAACGAAAAGTAAACTTGGGAGTTCAAAGAGGGGGTGAATGAACTCCTTTGGTAATTTTTGGTTTGAAAACAGTTTCAAAAATGTTACAGCTTAAGGCCAACTTCCAGCCGAGTTACCAGCTGTGAAGCTTCTCAGTGACTACTGTTGTCTCGTGTAATGAACTGATTTTTTATGTGGAATGAACACGACTCAAGCAGTTGAACAATTTAATCAAAATGCGTGAATGTAAAAGTAGTAGAAACGATAGATTTGTTTCTGGAAGTTCGGAGCAATTTCTCCTACGTCTCCCCTTCTTCTTCAATGGGATGGTTTTCACTAGAAGGCTTTGATTTATACAACCCTTTGTACAAACCCACTCTCGTGACCCGCAGGCAAGAGAACTCCTAGGAACCAAAGACACACAGATCCGCGATCTGGTTTGTATTACAACAATTCCAGTACTCATCTGGTTGTGCTATTCTAGCACTCAGACACACTGTTGGCATACGGTGGCGGATCCGGATCCCACTTCCTGGGGGCGCAGCGGAAATCAAAAAAACCCCGGAAAGCATTCAATACATCAATAACAATCTACAAACATACATAGGGTGTTCATAGATTTGTTACCTTGCTGGCGTCTATGCGCCTGGCTCCAACCAGAATCACAGGGAAAATCTGGCTCTTCTCGGTAGGCGGCGGTAGATCCTCCATTCAGGTCCACGACCGGATTCAATCTTCCTCCGTCAATCTGCACTAGAAGACTTGACGGATTTTATCACGGACGGAATATCCTCAGCACGACGATCGGAGAAAGTCCGATCACGAGGCTGCGGCCGACGGCGGCGCCTGAAGACCGGCGGCGTGAGGCTAGACAGGAGGGGCGGCCGATTTGGAGTTTTGGAGGCTAGGGTTAATTATTCAAGTGAAGTGATTAGCCCTAGAGTAACTCATACAATTATAAGTAATTCATGGGCTTGAACCGGCCCAATGGACTTGGGTCAAACCCAGGTCCATATGAACATTCGGTTCGTTTAATTCACTGTGGTTTCACATAACTCCGATCGACGATCATATCGGACCGATCGACTCAGTTTCCAAAACTGAATATTATGATGTGAAAAACAAATTTTCAGATTACCTAGTCGAAAATGATAGTTTTGCCCCTCAACAGTGGGAAATCGCAATTTCACCCCTGTTGACCTTTAGGAAGTCGCACTTCCTAACTTCCTATGCTCAACATATTGAGCTCAGTTTCCGTGCGAGAATCATGAATCCAGTACTTGTGTTACTCTCAATGGTTCAAGGATACAGCTAGCCGTGGGCCCACAACCATTGCGGCTCCGAAATCACAATTTCGGACTTGCCCATCGGATCATGGTAAAGCGCCTAGCAACATCGCCCCATGATCCCCTAGGTATCACTGATAGTGCCTGCAAGAACCTGTTGGTCGTGGTTAGCGTACAGTACGGTCCTTTCAACACATATATCCCGATCAGATCAACGACCATTGGTAAATCGAGAGTCGCTAGAGATCCGACAGCTATGCATACATCTTGGAGATCAAATAGTGACATCACGAGTGTTACTAGGTAAACCCATTTACCTAAAACACTTCTAGTACTCTGGCCAGAGATTTACACACTATTATCTCCTCAGATAGCATAGGATATCCAAGCATGTAAGCGAGAGGTGAATCCTCGACAACGAAGCATCGACTCCTACATGCATCGGGACCTCACCCAATCCCGCTGCCTAATGACCCCAAGTGAGTCGGCAAACGGGTCAAAGTGAGACGCCTATCATGTAGAGCCTCAATGACGTTTCGAGTAGTGAGGACTAATCAGTACAACCAAGACCTCGGACTTATCCACTCGACAAATGGTAACCACTTGGAAAGTCCGAACGAGGGTAGTTCGATAGATCACCAGGTCACTATCCATCTGCATGCTCAGAACATCACAATGTTCCCTACCAATGAAACATGGTACTTCACATCACAGATGCTAGTCTCAAGCTCGGGCGGCCTTATCCTCATTTTGACGGCCCAATCGACTAGGAACGAATTCAGAATGCACAGTGACTATTAGATGTGTTTCATGATAGCCATCATATCCACTATCACATCTAATATACACTATGGTGCATTCTATATCTTTATCCAACGCAATTGTTAACATTAGATAACATAATGAAAATAAATAATGCCATAAATAAATGCGTATTTCATAAATAAAGATTGTCATATACAAGAGTCTATAAAACCCACACGCCACAAGTTGGCTAGTTGGTCATCTACTCTAACACACACTCAGTCTATAATTTTCAATTCGAACTCAAATCTTCAGAGTGCATGAAGAAGAGTTAGTGACACAGAAGAGGAAATAAACGGATCAGTGCTTGTGCCACTTGTGTAAGCTTGTTCAATATGAACTCTGCTTTTTTTTTTGAGAGCTGGATCGTCAATGATAAATAAATACCAGTAGACACTTTGTATGCATCCAAATTGAAATTTCTGCGACGCCTTAAATGCTTGTACGATGAAGGTACATCTTCATTAAATGCATTGCCCTTTTTGGAAATTCTGCGCTGTCTTCAGTATGTGTCAAATCCCTGAGTATCAGGTTTTAGCTTGAAGTAGTTCCAATGACTACAAATCATAATAGAGATGTCAACTGATTAGTTTCAGACTGTACGTAGCTTCAGACATTCCAAAAGATCGATTTTCTCCATCGTTCTTTTCTCAGCTGGTTTTCCGTTGTCCTGTACCAAGCTAGTTTTCCCTTTCTGATTTCTGAATACTGAGCTGGTATATCCTGAGCTGGTTTCAGCAGTTTCCATTGTCCAGCTGGTCTTGCCATCATACCTTAAGGTTCCGGGGTGGTTTGACTCTAACCAGCTTTGACCGAGATGCACTGAGCTAGCTGTTCTCCTCTCCGATCTGTTTTCTTTGTCAAACGTAGTAAGTCTCGTCCAGATCTTGTCACTTTGGTTCGAATGATCTCTTTTACTGATATTATATCTCGTTTATTTTTCATCACCAAAACTTCTGAAATTTATCCTATCACTCATTTTGGGGCTATGCGCTCGAAACAGCGTTAATGTTGTTGAACAATGTCCACACCAAGGAAGTGGATAAAACTACATATGAGATATTGATGGGCAAGCCACCTAAGTACTCGTACTTGAGGATTTGGTGATGTTCTGCTTACTTGAAGCAGACAGTGGGAGATAAGCTGGATAATAGATCCATCTTATGCTACTTCATTGGGTATCCAAAGAATTCGATTGTATGCTACTTCTACTACCCGAGTGAGACAAAACTGTTTGTTTCTAGAAATGCCACCTTTTTGGAAAAAGAATTTCTACTTGATAGAAAAGTCAAGATAGTAGAGCTCGAAGATGTTCAAGAACCAACTGAGGTACCAAGTGAATCTCCCATACCTCAAGAACCAATCCTTGATATGGACACACCTAGGAGATCTGTAAGGGTTCCTAGGGCTCCTGTTAGATATGGTTTCCTGCTTGAAGAGGACCAAAATAATCAAATTGTTGGATGTGATCCAAGAACATTCAAGAAGGTGATTTCCGATGTTTATTCTAATTTGTGGCTTGAATCAATGCAATCTGATATTGACTCAATGCATTCGAACCAAGTTTTGACTTTTGTAAATCCTCCCAAAGAAATAGTTCCTATTGGTGCAAATGGATATACAAGAGAAACTTGGGCCTGATGGTAAGATATTGACCTACAAGGCGCGACTAGTCACAAAAAGGTTACCTCAAAGGCAACGTAGTTGACTATGATGAAACCTTTTCACCAGTTTCAATGTTCAAGTCGATTAGAATCTTTCTAGACATAGCCGCATGGTACGACTATGAGATATGGCAAATGGATGTGAATACTGCGTTCGTTAATGGAAACATTAAGGAAGGGAACTATATGACGCATCCTAAGAGTTTCACATCCGTAGGAAGTGAGCATAAGTATGTAAACTTCAGAATCGATCTACGGTCTCAAGAAAGCATCAAGAAGTTGGAACCTGAGGTTTGATGAAATGATTAAATAATTTGGTTTCATCAAGAATCCCGAGGATCCATGCGTGTATAAGAAGGTAGTTAAGAATGCTGTGACATTCCCTGTACTTTATGTTGATGACATTATATTAATTGGGAATGACGTAGGAATGCTACAATCAACTAAAATATTATTTTCTAGTAGATTCTCGATGAAGGACATGGGTGAAGAATCCTATATTGTGGGAATAAAGATCTATAGAGACAGATCGAAAAGGATGCTCGGACTCACCCAAGCGACCTACATAGATACCACACTTAAGAGGTTCTCTATGGAAGAGTCCAAGAGAGGACACCTACCTATGTGCCACGAGGTCACTCTATCAAAGTCTATGTGTCTGAAGACTGATGAAGAGATAGAGAGTATGACACGTGTGCCATATGCCTCGGCAATAGGTAGTATTATGTATGGTATGATCTCGACTAGACCAGATGTCGCATAGGCTCTGAGTGTCACGAGCCGCTACCAAACCAACCCCAGCCAAATGCATTGGAACGCTGTGAAAGATATTTTTAAGTACTTACGAAGGACTAAGAATATGTTCATGGTCTATGGGGGTGGTGAACTGAAATTGAAAGGATACACCGATTCTAGCTTCCAATGCGATGTGGATGACTCGAAGTCAACCTCTGGATTTGTATTCATACTCAATGGTGGTGCTGTCTCTTAGAAGAGTTTCAAGCAAGATAACATCGCAGATTCAACCACTGAGGCTGAGTACATAGTAGCAGCAGCTGCTGCTAAAGAGGCGGTTTGGATGAGGAATTTCGTCCAAGCGTTGGGCGTAATTCTTGAAGGATTTGGTCCATTACGGTTATTGAGACAACACGGGTGCCGTTGCGCAAGCAAAGGAACCTAGGTATCACCAAAGATCCAAACACATACTGAGAAAAAACCACATAATCCGGGATATTGTGGCTAGAGGTGACATAGCAGTCGAGAGAGTCGCCTCTGCAGACAACATTGCTGATCCACTTACGAAGTCCTTGCCAGGACCATTGTTTGAAAAACATCGCGAAGCAATGGGACTACATGTCAAGCCCGGTGCGCTAAATCCACGATTAATGACTCAATAAATCTTAATTTCACGGAAGCATCAAATATGGGCTAAAAAAATTTTCGTTTGGGTCTAAACTAAATTCAACTCTTAAAAATACAAACATACTCAAAATATGGATTTTGACTCAAAATCCAAATAACAACAAAGCATATCCCAGTATACAATAAATACAGATCCCCAAATACAGTATATGCACAGGACATCCCCTGGCTCAATATCATCACAATACAATATATAAATATATTGGGACTCAAAATGGGGATCAACCAGCTGATTCTCTACTCAGTCAAGGTGGATTACCAGAAGACCCTGCAAAGTCCAACACAGACCAAAGCAACCCAAAAACGGGAAAAGAAAACGAGTTCAAACCTCAGTACGAAGAGTAATATACCACAACTATCAGATACACATGCAACATATCACGTCGTGTCATGCATGAGGGCTACCAAAGATTCATTTGTCAGCAAGTCACAACGACTCAGCTCTGCAATAAATCTCAATCCATAGCAGAATCCAAATCGCAGCGACTCAGCTGGCTATCACGACTCAGTGACGACATTGGATTTCTGCGCATGGCGACTCAGCCGGCATCACGACTCAGCGATAGTCAGGTCTCAAAGAATGCAGGCTCAATATGCTATGTGTGAATGAAATGATAATCATATCAAGCAGTATGCAATATATATCATAAACAGCACCATCAATCAGCTGTAAATTCACACAAAGATAAGATCAGCACAACTCAGGCATAGTACACATCACGTAAACACACATACACAATATGTTCTCATGTTCATCTCAAGGCTGTAAGTACGAGCCCAATCCGTACCTCGCTCTCTACATAGCTGCTACCTCAACGGATCTCACAGGAGTAAACAGCTAGCTGCTTACACACGAGAACACAGCTCCTACAGCTCGCTCAAATCCAAAAGCTCTAATGGGATGGGAGAAGCTATCGGCTGAAATCATGACAAAGTTCAAAAGCTTCAACTACGAAGCTCCTCTTCGAACAGCCAACTCAAGTCTCTTAAGTGGTATCAAAAGGACGGTATTGGAAAGATGAACTCAGTGCCACCAGCCTTGCTCCAAACGGCAGCGTCAATCGATGGTAATCGGGAAATTTGTGTTCGGATGAACAGTAAGGGTTTGAAGAACAGATATAAGTCGATAGCTCTCTGAGAAGAAGATAGGAAATATCGGGTCTCAAAATCGTCTAAGTGTTAATCGACACTTATAATAATTTCCACCAATCAACGCTACAATGAAAGTCCACCAACTCAGATTTGAGCACTACACCAGATCTGACTAGCGCTACACTATACCTGCTCGCTACCACCAAACAACGTCGCACCGGAGTCCAGCTCTCATAAAATATTATGCTTGCAAAACGACGTTGCATCTATTACACTCAGCCAGCGCCAAAACTGGTATACGCTAAACGACGTCGCATCGCTTACACTCAACCCGCATCTACCTGGGAGCCCAAAACGACATCGTTTCGTCTCCCGCTCAGGACAACCCGCTCATACACACGAGGGTCAGATCTGGACACCCAGATCTTACTCAAAATCTGAACACCAGCGGTTAATCCGCCCAGCGCTCATGTTCTCTCTTTCTCTCCAGCTCTGGGCCCTATACTCAAATCTGCCCGCATCCAAAGCAGATTTCACAAATAGCTTTGACAAATTTTCTTAGGCTGTATACCCGATAATTCACAGGCACGCTTCTCCGATTAAAATCCTCATTCCAATCTAATTTTTCCTCGAACATCTTACACAATTAAATCTGGCCGTAACATAACACTAATTAAATTGGTTAATTACAGTCCTCACATCCTCCCCACCTTAAGGGATTTCGTCGTCGAAATCAAAAGGCAACTACAGATCAAAATCAAAGGACTACCAGAAAATCACCAGACAAAATACATAACTCTCCAGCACTTCTCAGAGCTTATAAAAAATCTCGCACCCAGAGTACCAAAATCAACTCAAAACATCATCAGAAAGCTATAAAATTACCTGGATCAGTTCTGCGTATGCTCAAACAGATGAGGTCACTCCTTTCTCGTCTTTTCTTCAACTTCCCAGGTAGCTTCCTCTCGTCCATGCTTGCTCCATTGGACCATCACTGTTAGGATCGAATAATACAAAAACCATGCCTATTTAAAAACTGAGCTGCAATAGCTCAATGTTCTTGAACGTTTGAGCACCGAGAACAGATCTGGATTGGCATTAAAATACCAAGCGGAAGTATCCAGAACTGAACTCTAATTTTAAAACTCGCTAAAACAGATATTAAACAATATGCGATGCATGCTAAAATAAATGTGGAATGCTGTAAATAAATAATTTACTCAGATGTTTGTTTCTGGAAGTTCGGATATAACATCATACGTCTCCCCTTCTTCCAAATCTGGAAGGCATCAACTAGAAGACTTTGATTATACATCAGAGTGTACAACCCACTCAGCTGGGACTTATTCTCTGCCCAAGGCTGAACTCCTAGACACTACACCAGCTCTCTGCTATGTTCACTCAATCACTTCTTTTATGCCTCAGTGAGAAAGGCTACATACACAGAGTTTAACGTCTTCGTGCTTGGATGCGCTAAAACAGATATTAAACAATATGCGATGCATGCTAAAATAAATGTGGAATGCTGTAAATAAATAATTTACTCAGATGTTTGTTTCTGGAAGTTCGGATATAACATCATACGTCTCCCCTTCTTCCAAATACTGGAAGGCATCAACTAGAAGACTTTGATTATACATCAGAGTGTACAACCCACTCAGCTGGGACTTATTCTCTGCCCAAGGCTGAACTCCTAGACACTACACCAGCTCTCTGCTATGTTCACTCAATCACTTCTTTTATGCCTCAGTGAGAAAGGCTACATACACAGAGTTTAACGTCTTCGTGCTTGGATGGGATTGGTGTTTGGTTTTGGTTTTGGTTTTGATTCACTCACTATTATGTATTGCACATCTCTCGTATATATGTGAGTGAATCTGTGTGTGTGAGATTTTTACAGTGAACGCTCAACTCTCGAAGATTAAATCTCACACAGCAAGGAAGTGCTTCATCAAAGCTGATAAGGTTCAGCAGTCGACACTTGCAATTAGCTCCTTCTCCATGGTGGTCGACTGCTTCACCTTTCTCTGTTTCTTCCTGTCAATCGAAATCTTTGCATCATCAAATCAACATCATCGTATTCATTAATCCTCTTCTTGTATAAATAGCCTCTGTTCAAATTAATCCGTTGGACACAAGTTCTTTCCGTTGAAAGATGTTCTGTAAAGTACCGACAGAGTTGTCCTTGTGTCCTTTATTTTCAGGATTTTGCAGGCTTTTGTCTACTTCTGAATAAGCTTTTGTTGACATCAGAAGACTTCTATGCTCCAGTTAATTTTCATATCTGTTGTCAACTTCTTCGCATCTGTGTGTTTTCTTTATTGCTTCTTATCCAGCTTCGATCTTTGATTCAACTTCTGCTTGCATCTTTTCTTCACATCTGATTGACATCTGATATTGTCTTCTCTTCATTGCTGAACAGACTTCTCTTCACTGCTGAATAGACTTCTCTTCACATCAGATCTCAACTGCTCTTGTCTTCAACATCTGATCAGACTTCACATTTTCGCATGAGACCTGTGCTATTCCATCCGAAATGGTCCAATGAGCAAGACTCACGAGCTTTGCTCGTGACCTAAGCTGTATTTCGGCCAAATTCCTTCGTTTAGGCCTTCGAAAATGCGATTTACTATTTTTCAGCTCTTGGTCTGCTACAGTATCAGATCTGATTGAGTTACTGTATCAGATCTGATACATCTCACTGCTGCCCAACTTTCGATGACATCACGACTGCTGAAATCTTCAATAAACCCGGATGACGTCACGACTGCTGAAATCTTCAATAAGCTTGGATGACGTCACACGACTGCTGAAATCTTCAATAAGCTTGGATGACGTCACACGACTGCTGAAATTTTCAATTCTCTTATCTTCTTTCTACTTTGCTAATGCAGCTGTAAACTTTTCTGATAAGCACTCGTCTGTCCAGATCTCTCTTGTTGTATTTCCAGCTAACATCTGCACACTTAGTAGAAACATTAGAAACACAATAACAAGTTTTGTGTAATTCAAAACTCAGATTTGGATCTGTTTACACAGATCCATCAATCTCTCCCTTTTTGATTTACACAAAACTTGGAATAACAAATGCATGATCTAACAAATTCTCTCCCTTTTTGTTGGAATCAAAAAGGGTTCGAAATCTGGTCTTCCTCGAAATATTTAAAACAAAGCTCTCCCTACACTAACACAGTAAGATCTGTGGCAGCAGGGGTTTTCAGATTTTGGAAAAGGAAAATAGATTTGGGAACAACCATTTGCACAAATAATATGATTTTAAAAAGAACTGATCAAAATGCTACTGAAAATTCTCATTATTCAGATTTGGAGATAAATGTAAATTGAATTAACAGTACTTCTTCCATGTTTCTCAATCGCTGTCCCATGTGCTATTTATCAGCACAACCAAAAATAGAGAAAATGGCATACACACAGATTTCACGAAATCTGTGTCAGCTCGATAGAAGATGAAATCTGAAATTCAAAATACATTACTCCCCTTACACTTCATAACATGATTTTAAGACTTAAAAACATTTTGTAGCATTGATACGATTGCAAAAACTATCAGATTTGACAAAATACAAAGACGAGGTCAAAACTGAAATTGTGCTTCAAATATTACTCAAATTACTAAAGATTAAAAGATAAATAACAGTGGAATTCACAGAAGTTCTTCCATTTCTCCTTAAATCTGTCCCATAACAGAATTAAAGGTCTTGGCCTACACACAAATCTTGCAAGATATGTGTCAGCTCGTCAGAAGACATATTACTGCACGTTTTTTTGGAACAATGCTCTGCAATTCCAAAATTATTACTCTCCCTTATCTTTTATAATGTAAGCTCAAATTTAAAAACAAAGCACCAGCTGATATTTTTCCGCATAAACAGATCTTGAAAACTCTTCAGAGCACTTAAATAAATTTTAGCTTCAAAACAGAACACGTGCTACTGAATCACTTAATTTATTCAGATTTGGATAAAAACGATAACTGAACTACCAGATTCTCTTTCATTTCTCTTATTTTGTCCCATGTCTGAAAACAGCCCAACCAAAATAAGATCTTGGCATCCACACAGAACTCGCGCATTCTGTGTCAGCTTGTGTGACGCTCTCTGCTCACAATTAAGTCTCTAATCTCGATCAGTGGGTGATTAATTTAAACTAAACAAGTTTATTAAATCTAGAAATCTAATCTGATTCATATATAAGATAATAAAAGTTTCTTATTTTGTTTAACCAGCAGAAGCGAAAAAGGGTTCAGCTTGTACAACCAGCAGAAGCTTAAAGGATTCAGCTTGTATCGTAAACGTTATTCATTTATGAAAATACTTCATTGTCCTCGGTAAGTACAAGCTAAGTTTTCTAGTACACGCTTGATTCTTATATACAAAACCAGACTTGAGCAGCCTAAGACCAACTGTCCAAAACATATAAACTATCAGCTGGTAGTTATTCTTCCTGTTGCTGACCCATCGTCTAGGCAGTTACCTCTCGCTACCCTTGGTTGCTCCCCACTAGTTCCTTCCTCCTGTTGTCATGCACACATACAAAACACAACAACAGCCGGATAAACTCCGGTGAGAACATTTCCCAGTATAATCAGCAGGCATGAACAATATCAATAAAGCAAATAACAGTGTATCAACTGTAATAAAATGCAATGCAATGAAATGATTCTGTTTCTCTTCTTCGATCTCAAAATTGATTCCATTTCAGTTCGTTGCCATCAAGATTCGTATACGATCTTGACATGAATATTCATCTATCGAAACCATCTCCGGCTTCGAAAATCAGGCCAACTCAGTCCTGGGCATTAGAATCAATTCAATTCTCTTCAATATGCAAACTCATGCAAATATAAAAGATCCACTACCTGTGATGGATCGACACACACATAACGCAAGTTCTTAAATCAAGAACAGTTCTAAATCAAGAACAGTAAACAAAAATGTATGTGATTTCAGCGGGATACTCAAGAAATATCATTCTCGAGTAATCTAATCCCTGACTCTTCTGTCAAATTATACCTTCGTTCCTCTGTTTTCAAAATACTTCAGTCCACCGCTTCGAAAGTGGATAACGTTAAACAGATTCCTCAACTGTTGTTTATCTTCCTCAGTCGCTGTTCGAAACAATCATATGTCATTCCCTCGACTGGACTTAACGTTCTCTTGTTATAAGGCAGACGCAACACTCAGTCGCAGCATATCTCTTGGTGTATGAATCCAGTCGCAACAAGAATCCAGTCGACATATGAATACAAACCAGCAGGTGTATAAGGAACTCTCGTTAAAATCAGCAGAAGAAATCAAATGTTGTATTCGCAACTACAATCTCGAAACGACACCGTTCCAACTAAACGAAACGACGCCGCAGCGTTTTATCAGCAGGCAACAATATCTCTTGAAAAGAACCAGATGCTGGTTGTCGAATTCCCTTCAAAAACCATCAGCAGCTGGTTATGCAGAATTACTCAAAACGACAACGCGTCAACTAATCTAGACGACGCCGTACTAGATATGTCACATCGCTACCAACTGCTGGCAAACCAGCAGGAATCCATCCTTCACAACGATTCAAAACCAGCAGTTGCACTTACCCAAACGACGTCGCTGCGCCTATAACAATCAGCAGATACAACAAACCATCGACTGATTTCAGATCCCTCGACTGGTCACTCATTCATGCAAAACGATATCGTATCGAGGTTCCTGTTCATAAGTCAAAACGATGTCGCATTGCTTTCTCGGCTGTAACCAAATTTCACATACTTGCATCGACTGACTTGCGTTTATTACCAAAACGACGACATCGCACCTATGTCATCAAACCCAGTCGACACATCAATAAACCAGCAGATACACAAAGAACTCTTGCTGCTGGTTATTACTTACTCATTCTCTTCTTAATTATCTCGGGCATTACAGCTTGACAAAAGAAAAGCTGAAGTTCAAAAATCATTTCTCACCACTTCTTCATAAAATAAGATTTTCAAAACTTTTCAAACCTTTTAAAAACATATAGCACATGCGTTTTAAAAGAAATGCTAGTTCAAAAACCACCTGCTGATACCACTTGTTAGGATCGAATAATACAAAAACCATGCCTATTTAAAAACTGAGCTGCAATAGTTCAATGTTCTTAAACTTTTGAGCATCGAGAACAGATCTGGACTGGCATTAAAATACCAAGAGGAAGTATCCAGAACTGAACTCTAATTTTAAAACTCGCTAAACCAGATATTAAACAATATGCGATGCGTGCTAAAATAAACGCGGAATGCTGTAAATAAATAATTTACTCAGATGTTTGTTTCTGGAAGTTCGGATATAACATCCTACGTCTCCCCTTCTTCCAAATCTGGAAGGCATCAACTAGAAGACTTTGAGTATACATCAGAATGTACAACCCACTCAGCTGGGACTTATTCTCTGCCCAAGGCTGAACTCCTAGACTCTACACCAGCTCTCTGCTGTGTTCACTCAATCACTTTTTTTATGCCTCAGTGAGAAAGGCTACATACAGAGTTTAATGTCTTCGTTCTTGGACGGGATTGGTGTTTGGTTTTGGTTTTGGTTTTGATTCACTTACTATTATGTATTGCACATCTCTCGTATATATGTGAGTGAAGTGTGTGAGATTTTTACAGTGAACGCTCAACTCTCGAAGATTAAATCTCACACAGCAAGGAAGTGCTTCATCAAAGCTAATAAGTTTCAGCAGTCGACACTTACAATTAGCTCCTTCTCCATGGTGATCGACTGCTTCACCTTTCTGTGTTTCTTCCTGTCAATCGAAATCGTTGCATCATCAAATCAACATCATCATCTTCATTAATCCTCTTCTTGTATAAATAGCCTCTGTTCAAATTAATCCGTTGGACACAAGTTCTTCCCGTTGAAAGGTGTTCTGTAAAGTATCGACAGAGTTGTCCTTGTGTCCTTTATTTTCAGGATTTTGCAGGCTTTTGTCGACTTCTGAATAAGCTTTTGTTGACATCTGAATAGGCTCAGCAGTTGACTTCTATGCTCCAGTTAATCTTCATATCTGTTGTCAACTGCTTCGCATCTGTGTGTTTTCTTTATTGCTTCTTATCCAGCTTCGATCTTTGATTCAGCTTCTGCTTGCATCTTTTCTTCACATCTGATTGACATCTGATACCGTCTTCTCTTCATTGCGGAACAGACTTCTCTTCACTGCTGAACAGACTTCTCTTCACATCAGATCTCAACTGCTCTTGTCTTCAACATATGATCAGACTTCACATTTTCGCATGAGACATGTGCTATTCCCTCCGAAATGGTCCAACGAGCAAGACACACGAGCTTTGTTCGTGACCTAAGCTGCTTTTCGGCCAAATTCCTTCGTTTAGGCTTTTGAAAATGCGATTTACTATTTTCAGCTCTTGGTCTGCTACAGTATCAGATCTGATTGAGTTACTGTATCAGATCTGATACATCTCACTGCTGCCAAGCTTTCGATGACGTCACGACTGCTGAAATCTTCAATAAGCTTGGATGACGTCACGACTGCTGAAATCTTCAATAAGCTTGGATGACGTCACACGACTGCTGAAATCTTCAATAAGCTTGGATGACGTCACACGACTGCTGAAATCTTCAATAAGCTTGGATGACGTCACACGACTGCTGAAATCTATAATTCTCTTATCTTATTTCTACTTTGCTAATCCAGCTGTGAAATTTTCTGATAAGCACTCGTCTGTCCAGATCTCTCTTGTTGTATTTCCAGCTAACATCTGCACACTTAGTAGAAACATTAGAAACACAATAACAAGTTTTGTGTAATTCAAAACTCAGATTTGGATCTGTTTACACAGATCCATCAATCACCAATGGAATAGTCTTGTTTCTCAGCTGCTTCTCCTTCCTATCCAAAATCTTCACTGGATATTCAACATAACTCAGGGTTGAATCCAGCTCAACTTCATCAGTCCTTAGCACATGGGACGTATCTGGCTCATATTTCCTCAACATTGACACATGAAACACATCATGCATCGTTGCTAACTCAGCAGGCAGTTGCAATCTGTACGCCAAGGATCCAATCCTCTCAACAATCTCGAAGGGACCAACAAATCTAGGAGCTAACTTACCCTTAAACCTGAATCTCATCACGCTCTTGAAAGGAGAAACTTTCAAAAATACTCGATCGCCAACCAGAAACTCCCAAAGGCCTACGCCTCTTGTTAGCATATCTAGCTTGACGATCTTGTGCAGCCTTCATTATACTCCGATCATCTCAACCTGATCCTTCATATGCTGCACAAATTCAGGAGTAGACAGCTATCTCTCACCAACTTCTTCCCAACAAATTGGTGATATGCACTTCCGACCATACAAAGCTTCGAATGGTGCCATCCCGATAGTCACTTGGTAGCTATTATGGTACGAAAGTTCTACCAGGGATAAATAATCCTGCCAGCCACCACTGAAATCCATCACAATTGCTCGCAGCACATCCTCCTAGGTCTGTATGGTCCTCTCGGATTGGTCATATGTCTGGGGATGATAAGCTGTACTCATAGCCAATCTCGAACCCATCGATGCTTGCAAGTTCTTCCAAAATCGGGAAGTAAATCGTGGATCTCTATCAGACACTATCGAAACCGACAATCCATGTAATCTAACCACATGGTCAACATACAATCTTGCCATCTTCCTCATGGAAAACCTCACGTCATAGGGAATGAATTGGGATAACTTCGAAAGTCTATCAACAACCTAAATCGCATGGCATCCCCTGTTCGAATGAGGTAAATGAGTCACAAAATCCATAGTCACGTTCTCCCAATTCCATTTAGTCACTTCTAAACTCTGTAGCAATCCACCAGGTCTCATTATATCGGCCTTGACCTGTTGACAATTCAAGCATCGAGCTACAAATCCAGAGATATCATTCCTCATGCCTTCCCACTAGTAGTGCGACTTCAAGGCATGATACATTTTCTTCTCACCCGGATGAACACTATAAAGACTGCAATGGGCCTCTTTCAAAATGGATTCTTTCAAGTCAATCAGGTTCTTAACAACCAACCGACCACGAAATCTCAGACATCCATCAGAAGCTACAGAAAAATCTTCCACCTGACCATTCTTGGCCTTTATCTTCAACTCATGAATGTGCGGGTCAGTCCTCTGCACTTCTCCAATGTCCACTACAATCTGTGGTTCAACCTGAAAAGAAGAAACCACGAAGTATTGATCATCTGGCTAAAAACGCCACCCAAAAGTCCCTAAATGCTCATGGACTTTGGACATACTCAACGACGCCAACATTGCAGGTTGGGCTTTCCTACTCAAAGCATCTGCCACTAAGTTCATCCACCCAGGCTGATACTGAATCTCACAGTCAAAATCCTTGAGCAACTCCATCCAACGACGTTGCCTCATATTCAGATCTGACTGAGTAAAGATATACTTCAAACTCTTGTGGTCGGTATACACCACAAACTGCTCACCATACAAGTAACGACACCAAATCTTCAACGCGAAAACAATGTCAGCCAGTTCCAAATCATGAACGGGGTATCTCATCTCATGGGTTTCAACTGTCAAGAAGCATAAGCTATCACTCACACGTTCTGCATCAATATACAGCCCAAACCATTCAGAGAAGCATCGGAACAAACCACAAAACCTCCAGAACCCGAAGGTAAAGCCAACATAGAAGCAGTAGTCAACTTCTCCTTAAGCAATTGGAAACTCGACTCACACTCATCTGACCACAGGAATCTTCTATCATTCTGGGACAATTGCGTCATCGGCTTGGCTATGGAGGAAAAACCCTCAATGAAACGTCTGTAATAGCCAGCCAAACCCAAGAAACTACGGATATCAGAAACATTCCTAGGTCTCTCCCAGTTAAGAACTGCTTCGACCTTACTAGGATCCATTGAAATACCTTGTGCAGATATGACATGACCCAAGAAGATGTTAGAGTAGATGCCCAACTAGCCAACTTGTGGCGTGTGGGTTTTATAGACTCTTGTACAAAGGATCTTTATATATGATATTCGCATTTTCTTATATGGCATTCTTTACTTTCGTTATGTGTGTAATGATTTACAATTGTGTTGAGTAAGGACCTAGAATGCACTAAAGCGTATGTTAGATGTGATAGTGGGTATGACGGCTATCATGAAACACATCTAATAGTCGCTGTGTATTCTGAACATGTTCCTAGTCGATTGGGCCATCAAAATGAGGATAAGGCCGCCCGAGCTCGAGACTAGTATCTGCGATGCGAAGTACCACGTTTCATTGGTAGGGAACATTGTGATGTTCTGAGCATGCAGATAGATAGTGACCTG
>KV012647.1:0-14289 GCA_001598015.1 Dorcoceras hygrometricum
AACCGTCACGACATCGCCGGAAACTCGCCGGAGCGGCGACCGGCCGGCGGCCGCCGCCATCATGAATTTTGCGTGCGACAAGCGCGCCGCAATTGCACCGTGATGCGCCAACCGGTGGCGCAACCACGGGCGAGGCGAGCGGCGATCGTGTCCCCTCCAACGCGCAACGGCCAGCCAACAAGACGCGACGATCGCGCAAATCAGCGGCATCCATGGCGCGCAGCAGGACGTCGCAGCATCGGCCATCGCGCGCAGCAGACGGGCGGAGTGGAGCGGCGCAATGGTGGGCAACAAGAACGCGCGAGGCGGCCACCAGCGCTCGCCTAAGGCGGCGCAAGGCAGCGCGCTTCCAGCGGCGGTGTTGCGCAACGGTTCGCGCATGTCGACTCTCCAGGCCGCGCAGCGTGCGCGTTCATGGCGCGAGCATCGCGCTGCCGCGCGCGCACAATCTCGCGCGGTTGAAGGCCCGCCGCGGGCGGCGGCGTTCGATGGCCTCGATTCCATAAATTTTGATTTTCGATCTGAAAAATTAAGGATTAGATACAATAAGGGAATTCGTATGATCAGATCCGAAAAACACTGGCTCTGATACCACTGTTGTGGATCCGGATCCGCCCCCCGGCGAGGCAGCGGAAGAACATAGAAAAAGCCGGGATACGATCAATACGAAAGACAGACAATACAAATATCTTCATACATAGGGCGTTCAAAATCGAATACCTTGCTGGCACTTGTGCCTGGCTCCAACCGGTATTACAAGAACCCGGCTCTTCTCGGTAGATTGCGGTAGATAATCGCCAATCCGGTCCACGACCAGAACCGAGACTCCTTCGTCAGGCTGCACTAGAAGCACTGACGAATTCTGCACGAATGGATTCTCCTCGTCGAGTTGGCCGGAAACAAATTTCCGGCGGCGCACGACGGGCGGCGGCGGCGGCGTTTGGAGAGGAGGTGAGGGGCGGCTATCACACTTAGGTTTAGGGTTAAGTTGTGAGTTATTTGGTAATCAAGTGTCTTAATACATTTAAATAGATCAAGTGTTGGAATTGGACCGGCCCAACGGGCCCCTGTCCAACAATCAACATTCAGTTCATTTCCACCACCGAGACTTCATCGTAACTCCGATCGCCGATCAGATCGGACCGATCGACTCAGTTTCCGAAACTGAATAATATAATCTGAAAAACCATTTTTCAGAATCCCAGTGCAAAATGACCGTTTTGCCCCTCAACAGCGGGAAACCTCGGTTTGACCCCTGTTGACTTTTAGGAAAGCGCACTTCCCGAAATCCTCTTCTCGTGCTCAACATATTGAGCTGAGTATCCGTGCGGAATCTCGAATCTAGTACTTGTGTGACCCTCAATGGTTCAGGGATACAGCTAGCCGTGGGCCCACAACCATTGTGGCTCCGGAATCACAATTCCGGACCTGCCCAACGGATCATGGTAAAGCGTCTAGCAACATCGCCCCATGATCCCCTATATATCACTGATAGTGCCTGCAAGAACCAGTCGGTCGTGGTTAGCGTACAGTACGGTCCTTTCAATCCATATATCCCGATCAGATCAACGACCATTGGTAAATCGAGAGTCGCTATAGATCCGATAGCTATGCATACATCTTGGAGATCGAATAGTGACATCGCGAGTGTAACTTAGGCAAACACATTTACCTAAAACACTTGTAGTACTCTGGCCAGAGATTTGCACACTATTATCCCCTCAGATAGCATAGGATATCCACGCATGTCTGCGAGCGGTGAATCCTCGACAACGATGCATCGACTCCTACATGCATCGGGGTCTCACCCAATCCCGACGCCTGGTGACCCCAAGTGAGTCGGCAAACGGGTCAAAGTGAGACGCCTATCATGTAGAGTCTCAATGACGTTTCGAGTCGTGAGGACTAATCAGTACAACCAAGACCTCAGACTTATCCACTCGACAAATGATAACCACTTGGAAAGTCCGAAGGAGGGTAGTTCGATAGATCACCAGGTCACTATCAATCTCTTTATGATTTACTGTATTTATTCCGCATACGCATTTATCAGTTACACATTAGCACACACAAAGCAAACAGATTTCATTCAGTCGCATTTCATTGTTTTAACAGAAATCTGTTTGTGCCGGGTTTTAAAATGGGGATTCAGTTCTGGGTATTACGCATGATTTTATTTCATACCAGATCTGTCTCCGGTGCTCTGTTTAATGTTCAAGAACCGTGAGCTATTGTAGCTCCTTTATAGCAATGCAAAATTTTTATTTAACAGTAGTAGTGCTCGCTCTTTACTTTTCGGATCAGATCTCTCGTGTTGTGTTGTTTAGTTTAGTGAGATTTGATCCTTCGATCCTAACACTAAGGGTGCTAATCTGTACGGTGACTTGGAAACTGGAATAGCGTTGGGTACCAGCTCAATTGAAAATTCGATCTCCCGATCTGGTTGCAGCCCAGTGACGTCGTCTGGAAAAACATCAGGAAATTCGTTCACTATAGCTACATCCGACAGCTTTGGTTTTGCTTCCTCTAAGATTGAGGATATGCTGGCTAGAAATCCTGGGCAACCCTTCCTCAAACAGCTCTGAGTTTTCAAAGCTGAAATCAATCGAGGCGCTATGCTTCCTTGAGCAGCTTCAAACAAGAACTGGCTCCCTCGCATTGGTTTCACTTGTACAACTCTCCTCTTGAAATCAATGGATACCCCGTAGTTGGTTAGTCAATCCATACCCAAAATCAGCTCAAACTCGAGCATAGGTAACACTATCAGGTCAGCAGACACTAGATGCCCGTGAAGACTAAGTTCCAGAATGTGAAATATCCTACGGGTTAATAACATCTTCTCCCGAAGGTACAGTTACACAGTATCCTACTGCTAACAGCTCGGGTTGATAATGTAGTTTCTTAGCGAAAGATTATGATATGAAATATTGGGTTGCACCCGAATCCAATAAAGCAGTAGTGGAGTTACCAGAAACGATTTTACCTGTCACCACTGTAGGTTTTAGATTTGCTTGCTCCGTCATCACATAGGCTCTGGCAGCAATAGGTTGCCTGTTCTAGGGATAGTCTTGGTAAAGTGACCTGGGGCACTGCATGCACACCCTTTGTCCAGCTTTGCACTCGCCAGCATGGTTGTTGCTACAACTTGGGCAGACGGGTCTGTTATCAATTATGGGCACTACATTGAGTGGTTTTGGCTGCTGGGGTCGCTTCCCTTGAGGCCTCTATTGCTGCTGGGTCTTTTGGCGCTTAAAAGACCTCTGATCCATGGACTGGAAAGCTTTAAGCCTCTGTTGCCGCTCTTCTTCCACCTCCTTCAAATCTTGCTCATCTCGGAGCCCCAAATCAACTGTTGTCCTGAAATCTCCAGGCCTGTCTAGCCTAACACCTTTTTGAGAGCGGGTCATAGACACTCAATGAAATGGCAAAGTTTCTCCTCCGCATCATGTCAAATCAAGGACAAAGTAACACCTCCTTTCAAACTTGCGGACGTATTCCTGCACATTCGAGCTCCCCTGCTTCAGGGTAAATAACTCCCTCCTTAGACCATCTCGCACATCTCCTGTGAAAAGCTGGTCGTAGAACACCCTTTTGAATTCAATCTACATGAGGGTGTCCAGATCTACAGTCAACTTTGCACCTTCCACCAGATCCCGACGTCTCCTCTTAGCATAAACTCCAACACACCTAGGCCTATCCAGCTCAGGCATCCGCAGGTACTCGAAGATATCCTCCGAGGACATGATCCAACTTCCAGCTTCCATTATCAGTCGTGCCCGTGAATTCTTGGGGTTGTTGGCGCCTGAATCTCTCATGGGGTCCTTAGGTCTAAGCGCCTTGTTAAACAATTGCCCGCTGCTCTGGCTGTACTGTTCCAGAAAAGTTCTAGCAGCTGTGCCATCCCGTTTACGAGGCTACTGTTATCATCAGCGTTATTCTCTCCAAACATGTGGCTTCTCCTACTTCTTTCTCATCCTGAAATTATCTGTAACTTGCCCAAATCCACCACGTGATCACAAGGAATAAAACATATATAGCTCATAACATTAAAATAAGCTTACAAACTGAAGAGAGCGATCGACGAAAGTTGTCCCAGACTGGAGGCAAGTTTTTATCTCAAGCACCATTCTCTGATACCATGTTGTCACGCCCTAGCCCGTCAATTTCAGGAAATAAAATGCCTAAAACGCTGAAACGAACCAAACCCTAGAAACTTTTTTTTTAAAACATGTGCGGAAAACATAAACTGAAAGTGTGGCTCGTTCCCTTTTCAAAACATTGCTGAACTATTTTCTAAACAATACTTTAATCATAAATAAAGGAATATTTAAAACGTTAAAACATCCATACGGTTCAAAACCAACTGAGTAACAGTACTGAAAATAAATATGTTTAAAACCAATCATACTAAAAATGTATCATCACAAAGAATAACATCGCTGTGGTCACGGGGTACTGCTGCAGCAGGCACTCAGAGGTTCTCATCGCCAGTCGGGGTAAACTCAGCAGGGTCATCATCTGCACCATTTAAACCTAGTGATCCTATAGGCTCAGCATGCTCTATCTTGTATCATAACAAAGTACATACTAATAAAATCGCATGCAAGCACATACTTGTAATAAAATAACGTTAAAACATTAATGCGTGCATGATCTTAAAACATTGATTCATACATTTCATATTATAACATATCACATACATACATAAGGCATGACATGAAAAAACGTATGAGTCGTATCAGTAAATGCGAGCGGGCGTGTGACTGATCAGTCTAAATAACCAACGTACGTGGCGGTGTGGTTCATCCGATCTTACCTCGATATCCCTATATGTCACACCTCTATGCTTGCCTTCACCATGTCGTGATCACATGGATCCATAGGCTCATAATCATATATTAAAACAGGGGATTCTCGGGCCCGGCTACCCAGCTAGCTCCTATCATTAAATTTTGCCACATCACTTCAATCCCTCGGGTTTTATCTTAAAAAGAGACATGTCTGATTGTTTCATAAAATCTCATGATGCATACATTTCGTAAAAATTATGCAAGTTTAAAAGTTTAGCCCGTTAATGTATATTTAATCATTTTCTTTAAAACGTTTACGTACATAGCATACTACATATATGATTAAATATACATTCACGGGCTTCTACATTTTCTACTTCGGTCACGGACTGGTTCAGGAGCATGGCCCACTACTTCTAGACTTATACATCAACCTTAACTTAGCCCATGACTTATAAGAATTCCTTAAAGTTTCTAACACATTCTAATTTTTGAATGATTTCAATTCAATTTTGACTTTAGCAACCAAAGGCTAATTTTGACTAATTCAAAATCAATTTTGACTAATTTAAAATCAATTATGACTTCAAAATCACTTTAATCAAATTTTGACTTTAAAATTACAACTTAATTCAATTTTGACTCATATGGCCAATTTTGTCCAAAAGACCGATTTGGAACAAATTAAAATCAAAAAATCAATTTTGACTTAATTAAAAATGAAAAGACTCCACTTTTTACTAAAAACTTAAAAATAAACATAACTTTAATTGATTTGAAAGTTTGACTCAATTTTTAAAATATTTGACTCATTTCATTAAAATTGGACCTTTGACTTAAAATTAAAATAACAGGTCCCTAATTAAAATAATTCGAGTCAACTTTAACACATTTTGACTCGAGACTCGATGAACCGATCCGGTCCAACAGGACCAGTTAAATCTGTTCAATTAGACCGAACCAACCAAGCCAACAACCCTATCCATGCACGACGCCGCCTCCTACGACCACCCGCGACTTCCAGCGTTTGTACTCCACGCTCCGGCCACCATGGCCGGAGCCCCGCCGTCTGGACCACCCCCATGTCCAGCCGGTCCTAACCAAACCAGCTTTGTCCGAACCATGGATCACACGGTTCGAACGAAGGTTTACAAGCGCACGGCTGTGCGCCGCACGCGACGTGCGAGCGAGCCCCTCCCTTAGCTCAATCCCACGGTCGATCTTGCCATGATCTAGCCCACTTCTCCACATCTAAGGGCCCTAACTCGACAGCCTAACCATGAGCCATGACCCCTGGACCATCCACAAACTTAGCAACACAAGATAAATTCGAAAACATGAGAAACATTGTGAGCCATGCATGAAGTTTGATCAAGGGTACATAGATCCGAGTAGAACACATACAAATCATGCATAATTTCATTAAAACAGATTAATATGGTTTAAATGGAGAGAAAACTAAAAATATCACATGCATGGTATGTCAGGCCTCGTGCTCATATCAGAGATAAAACATACAAACACATGCGGAAGCTATTAAAAAGCAGGTAAAATTTTCGCTTTTGGACTGACGGTTAAAACAATATAATTTAAAATAGTGCGATACTCAAAATAGATATCCCAGTTTACAAACGAAACCAACAAGACAACAAATGGCTACACACCATTTCAATACAGTATAGCATACATGCACAAGTATCAGACTCCAACCACTAGCTACAACAACGAAGCACAGGGCATCCCCTGGCTAACAATACTGATACATAAGTATATGCTATACGAGACTGGGATACTCTAACCACATCCTGGGCAACGCCAGCTGGGTTAAAACCACGACCATCTGTAAAACCTGGATTCCCTGAAAACAACACAAACAAGGAAAACAACCAAGCCCCAGGGGGACATGGGGTCAAACCCCAGTACGGAGAGCAACTGAGACTGGGATACTCTAACCACATCCTGGGCAACGCCAGCTGGGTTAAAACCACGACCATCTGTAAAACCTGGATTCCCTGAAAACAACACAAACAAGGAAAACAACCAAGCCCCAGGGGGACATGGGGTCAAACCCCAGTACGGAGAGCAACTGAAACAGCTAAAGGAAATGCATAAGATAAAATGCAGATGCTATGCATGAGACACCGGATAACAGCTGAAGGCTACAACCAACAAGGGAGCCAAGGAACTCAAACATAGCTCCACAAGATCTGCAACAAATCAGTGGCCACGGGGTGTGTTCAAAGTGTGGTAATGAGCCACTCGCCTTGACACAACACCCAAATACCAGATGCAACAAACAACTCAACCTGCCGTTGCCTCGCCCATGAACTGTGGTAGTTAACCACTCGGCGCATGGTGGCTAACAAAACCCGGCAGGGAGATGAGAGTGCGGTATTGCCGCTAGCCCTCGCATCCTGGTAAGAAACAACAGCAATACAACGAGATACAAAGCAATGGCTGCAACAGAGATATGAATGCAATATGGGAAATGCGTGTATGCATAAACATTGCAGCTAAAATCAACAACAATCACATATGCACACAGCAACATCCACGGCAATGCACCAGCAGCCATCTAACATTAAATCTCACGCCAATTCCCAGCTACATCAAGCTCAGATCCGTACCTTAAATTCCTGAGATACAACTAGAAAGAATATTGCTTCAACGAATAGTCCGAGTGAAACACAGATCTGTCACCTGCTAGCTAATACAAACAACTGCTCAAGGACTACATCTCAGAAATGCCAACGGCTGGGAGTTATCAACTCCACCAGCGCTAATTCTACCTTTATACACTACGAAAAGCTCTAACAAAGCTTAAAAAGGTAGAACCTTTACTTACCCCAACAAGCTAGGATAGGATGCTAACAAACTAAACAAAGGAGATGTCTCTGCGATCCTCTTCCAGCTCCTCCGCTGCCTATGATAAGGGTAAGAAACGAAGAGCCTTAATGAGAGGAGTCCAATGCTACCTCAAACGTAAAAAACGATGGCCGAAAACGACGGGAATTAACCGAAGAAACTCACGGCTGAACAGTACTAGGGTTCGAAGAACAGAAGTCGACAATCGTGGGAATATTTCGCTAAGTATGGGATCTGGTAATCGATCGAAGACCAAGTCTCCTATTATATAAACTTCTCGACTGCTGATAACAAAACCCACCGACAAAACCAGTCGACACTCGTTGAAAACACAACCAGCAGATGCAAAGCAACCAACTGCTGAATTCTCAAATAACACTAAGCAAAACGGTGTCGCAGCGACTTAACTAAACGACGTCGCACAACTTACGTCATCCTATCTGTCAACAGTTGGTTAACCAACTAGCGACTGGATTTCTCAATAACGCAACAGATCCCTGAGACTGGTACTAGACGCAACACTCGAAACGCAGCGTTTCAACTAATCTAAACGGCGTTTCTTAACCACGTCAACAAATCTGTCGAACTAACACATGCAACGACTGATCGCTACTAGGGGCAAACACACCAGCTGCTGATTTCTTAGCGCTAAACAAAATGACGTGTCCTCTACTAATCCAAACGACGGTGTACTGCACTTCGCTACAGGAGCTTGCTGCTAACAGATATCACACAGTCGATGCTTCACAAAACGTCACCGTTTTGAAATCCTTAGCGCTCTCTGCTGAATCCACGTAAGCGTTGCTGCTGGTAGATCCTACACAACGCCTAAAATACTATCTGCTGGCAGACTTTGCCAATGACTGGTCACTCACGCCAAAACGACGGCTTTTGATTTCCCGCGTTACTAATACACGCTACGACTGGTTTTCACCACGAAACCAGCTTTCACTCAAAAATCTCAAAAATACGAAAACTTTCAGAATTGCTTAAAATATGAAATCTGACCCGAAAATGCAACCCAAAGCCTCAAACAGATATCTGAATCACCAGAAATCCTTAAAAACCGATTAATTCCAGCCAAATTAATCTTAATACAATCCAGGTCTCACATTTCTCCCCCACTAAATAGGATTTCGTCCCCGAAATCACAACAACAACTCTGGAACACATCACAGCAGCAAAACACAAACAGGAACTCGCCTAACACAAGGCCAAGAGTTTAAGATAACTGAGCAAGCAACTAACAACAACTAGGGAAGAAAATACAACCAAAAGCTACAAACTACTGGAAATTTTTCTCAACAGATACTCAAACAGATGCGGCCACTCGCGCTGCATCTTTTCTTCCAACTCCCAAGTAGCTTCTTCCCTTCCATGTTTTCTCCATTGCACCATTACCAACGGAATGGTCTTATTCCTCAACTGTTTCTCTTTTCGGCCAAGGATCTGCAAGGGGTATTCCTGATAGCTCAACGACTGATCTAGCTCCACCTCGTCAGTTCTAAGCACATGAGACGGATCTGGCTCGTACTTCCTCAACATGGAAACATGAAAGACATCATGAAGAGAAGACAACTCTGGCGGCAACAACAGCCGATACGCTAACGGGCCAATCCTCTCAACAATCTCATACGGTCCAACGTAACGAGGGGCTAACTTTCCCTTGTGTCCAAAGCGCATAACACTACGAAACGGAGAAACTTTGAGAAATACACGATCACCAACCTGAAACTAGAGAGGTCGACGCCTCTTGTTCGCATAAGTGGCTTGGCGATCCTGGGCAGCTTTCATTCGCTGTCGAACTAGATCCACATGGTCCTTCATTTGCTGCACAAAGTCAGGGGCAGATAGCTGCTTCTCCCCCACTTCTTCCCAACATACCGGCGATCTGCACTTCCTGCCGTACAAATCCTCAAAACGGTGCCATGCCAATCGTCACTCTATAGCTGTTATTGTAGGAAAACTCACTAAATACAACGCGTCTTGCCAGCTACCTCCGAAATCCAACACAACAGGCGATCCTGGGCAGCTTTCATTCGCTGTCGAACTAGATCCACATGGTCCTTCATTTGCTGCACAAAGTCAGGGGCAGATAGCTGATTCTCCCCCACTTCTTCCCAACATACCGGCGATCTGCACTTCCTGCCGTACAAAGCCTCAAAAGGTGCCATGCCAATCGTCACTCTATAGCTGTTATTGTAGGAAAACTCCACTAAATACAACGCGTCTTGCCAGCTACCTCCGAAATCCAACACAACAGCTCGTAACATATCCTCCAACGTCTGGATAGTTCTCTCAGATTGGCCATCTATCTGGGAGTGATATGCTGTGCTCATTTCCAATCTGGTACCCAGAGCTGTTTGCAAACTCTTCCAAAACCTGGAAGTAAACCTCGGATCTCGGTCTGAGACGATCGAAACAGGCACACCATACATTCTAACAACAGAATCAACGTACAGCTTCGCGATTTTCTTCAACGAGAAAGTCATCCCATAGGGAATAAAATGTGCAGACTTCGACATACGGTCGATAACCCCCCAAATAGCATCGCATCCTCTACTGGAACGAGGCAGATGCGTCATGAAATCCATAGCTATGTGCTCCCACTTCCATTGGGGCACTTCCAAACTCTGCAACAGACCACCAGGTCTCATCCTTTCAGTCTTAACCATCTGACAATTCAAACAACGGGCGACAAAACCAGCAACGTCGCTCTTCAGGCCAGCCCTGTTAGAGTAGATGCCCAACTAGCCAACTTGTGGCGTGTGGGTTTATAGACTCTTGTATATGACAGTCTTTATATATGATATTCGCATTTGTTTATGGCATTCTTTATCTTCATTATGTTTATATAATGTTAACAATTGTGTTGTATAAAGACCTAGAATACACCATAGTGTATGTTAGATGGATAGTGGATATGACGGCTATCATGAAACACATCTAATAGTCACTGTGTATTCTGAATTAGTTCCTAGTCTATTGGGCCGTCAAAATGAGGATAAGGCCGCCCGAGCTTGAGACTAGTATCTGCGATGCAAAGTACCATGTTTCATTGGTAGGGAACATTGTGATGTTCTGAGCATGCAGATAGATAGTGACCGGGTGATCTATCGAACTACCCTCGTTCGGACTTTCCAAGTGGTTACCATTTGTCGAGTGGATAAGTCCGAGGTCTTGGTTGTACTGATTAGTCCTCACGACTCGAAACGTCATTGAGACTCTACATGATAGGCGTCTCACTTTGACCCATTTTCCGACTCACTTGGGGTCATTAGGCGGCGGGGTTGGGTGAGACCCCGATGCATGTAGGATTCGATGCTTCGTTGTCGAGAATTCACCGCTCGCTTACATGCGTGGATATCCTATGCTATCTGAGAGGATAATAGTGTATAAATCTCTGGCCAGAGTACTAGAAGTGTTTTAGGTAAATGGGTTTACCTAGTTACACTCGTGATGTCACTATTCGATATCCAAGATGTATGCATAGCTATCGGATCTCTAGCGACTCTCGATTTACCAATGGTCGTTGATATGATCGGGATATATGGATTGAAAGGACCGTACTGTACGCTAACCAAGACCAGCTGGTTCTTGCAGACACTATTAGTGATACCTAGGGGATCATGGGGCGATGTTTCTAGGCACTTTACCATGATCCGATGGGCAAGTCCGATATTGCGATATCGGAGCCACAATGGTTGTGGGCTCACGGCTAGCTGTATCCCTGAACCATTGAGGGTCACACAAGTACTGGATTCAAGATTCCCGCACGGAAACTGAGCTCAATGTGTTGAGCATAGGAGGAGAAATTTTAGGGAGTGCGACATCCTAAAAGTCAACATGGGTCAAATTGCAATTTCCAAAAGTTGGAGGACTAAATTGCAATTTTGGGTTAAATGATTTGAAAAACTGTTTTTCGCATCATAATATTCAGTTTTGGAAAATGAGTCGATCGGTCCGATCTGATCGGCGATCGGAGTTACGATGAAGCCGCGGTGATGGATATCGTCAATTGGACCCGGGCCCGTTGGGCCGGTCCAGGTCCACCACTAGTCTACTTATACTAGACTAGGGCTTCATTAAAAAAACAACAAAATATACAACCTAAACCTAGCTCACATAGCCGCCTCCTCTCCCACACACACCTCACGCCGCCGTCGACCGCCGCCCGCCGCCGCCCACCTGCCGCCGCCGTCGTCGCCCGTTTTTGAGTGATCGGACTTGTTTCGATCACTGCGTCAAGGAGAATCCGTTCATGATAAAATCCATCAGCTTTCTAGTGCAGGCTAATTGGAGGAAGATCGATTCCGGTCGTGGACCTGATTGACGATCTACCGCCGCCTACCGTGAAGAGCCAGTCTCCGTGTGATTCTGGTTGGAGCCAGGCGCCAGTCGCCAGCAAGGTAACACCCCGAGAAACGCCCTATGAATGGTTTATAGTGCTGTATTTTATTGTATTGAACGTTTCCCGGCGCTATTTTAAAACTTCCGCTGCGCCGCCGGGAGACGGGATCCGGATCCGCCACCGCTATTCCAACAGTAGTATCAGAGCACAGGCTCGGATCCTTCAATACATTGTTGCCATAATTGTATCTAATCTCTATTTTTCAGATCGAATCAAACAAAAAAAATAAAATTTGAAGTAGGTCGTCGGCCGCCGCCATGGGCGGCGGCAACCACCCGCCACATGTGCGCGCGCAACGTCGCGCATCATGCGCGACACCATCGCGCGCTGGCCGCGTGATGGACAGCTCTTGGTCGCGTGCTGGCCGCGCGACTGCGTCGTGTTGGCCGGCCAGTGATCGCGCACTGGTTGCACGAGGTGCTGGCCGACGATGGGTGGTGGATGCGCCATTGCTGGGCGCTGTTTCGCGTACGGCCGCGCGCGATGCTTGGCCGCTGCGTGCGGCTGGACGTGCGTTTGTTTGCACGGCTGCCGCGTAACGTGTTGCCGGCAGCCGCCGCCGTGAGGCCGCCGTCCGGCGACGATCTTCGGCATACTGTTGCGACGACTGAATTTTACTTCTAGGTTTAGTTCGGGCCTGTTTCGGGCAGCCCATGAAGTTTTCAGGCCGATATTCGATATCGGGCCGATTTTGGTCGATTTTGAAATTTTTCAGATTTTGGGCCTAAAATTGTTTTAAGCCCAATACGATGCAATTAAAATTGCAAAATATGATTTTAGTTATAAAATATGATTTCATAATTAAATATGATTTTGTTAATTAAAATTTTATTTTATCGACAAAATGCGATTTTATTATAAAATGCGATTTTATGATTAAAATATGATTTTGCGATAAATAATTTGATTATTTAATTTATGTATATTAATTACATTGATTGCATGTTTGGGATGATCGAGAGCCGTGCCCAATGTGTTAGGTGTATGCTTTAGGTTTTGCGATTTCGGTTGTTTTAATATTGTTGATTATCATTTATTAAAGTGGGTCTGTTTGTGGCCCGTTCCCACCCCTTAAAATGTATCCCTTATGTGTCATGGAAATTTATTGTAAATTACTAGACTTAGTGGGAGGAATTTTGAAGATGTTAGGCCCGATGACGATCAAAGATATTGAAGACCGAAGATCTGTAAACCCGGAAGCAAATGTAATAGGATTGCATTACATATTGCATTTCACCTAGGATTGGACCCAAGTCCGTGATTGGCAACCACGGACAGCATAGCTCTCGCGATCGCTCATCCCAAAGTTAATTATATATTTGATATATATGTTGAATCCGCATGTTTTAAATTTTGATTTAAAATTGCTTGAGACCAAATTTTCGAAAATAAAATCCCTCGTTTTAAATACGATTTAAAACTAATATCAAGATAAAAGTTTATTCGATAAACCAAAAGGGATTTAAATTTGTTTAAATTTCCCAACCTTCCATCAACAATGGGTGTACGCCGATGCTACTCGTATACATGGCCCGGCTGATATTATTGAGGGGATCATGTATGCCGGAAAGCTGTCCACGCCATTGACACTCGTTGTGAGTTCGGGTGGAACTCCCTTTAAAGTTGGCTCATATTATTGGGGACGTTAAGGGGACCGTCCTTCACGACACAACATTGATGGGTCATCTTGACACGTGATAGTAAACGGCGTCATATTATTGGGCCCTTACTGGACGTGAGGTGAAATACATGGAGGTTGCACCTGTTGCAATCGGAAACTACCTTTTGGGGATCATGGATGACTGATATTATTCGGGTCCGTGATCGCTTGATTGGGCTCCATGTACCCACTAAGGAAACTTTATTTCCCGATTTAATTAGAGTGTGGTGAAATCGTTAAAATAGTGGGAGGGTAATTCATAAAACTTAACGACCCTGTTTTATGTCTTAGCGTGATGGTCCCAGAAATAGGATCACTAAGTAAATAGGAGTTCAGAAGGGGGGGGGGGTTTGAATGAACTCCTTCGATTTTCGAAAATTCTTTTAAAATGTTTTGCAAGCTCTTGCTTAACTTAAGTCCGAGTTACCAGACTTAAGAATATCTCAGTTATATTCAAACTTCTCGGTCAACAATATATGTGCGGAAAACGACCGATCAATTTGTGAACAGTAAATAAACACAAGTATATAATCGTGCGTAATGTAAAGGATAGAGATCAGAGT
>KV012648.1:13621-29700 GCA_001598015.1 Dorcoceras hygrometricum
GAGGAAACTTGGGCTTGATGGTAAGGTAATGACCTATTGGGTGCAGTACAAGAGATCGATCTACGGTCTCAAACAAGCATCGAGGAGTTGGAACCTGAGATTCGATGAAACAATTAAGAAATTTGGTTTCATCAAGAATCCCGAGGAGCCATGTGTTTATTAGAAGGTAGTTGAAAGCGCTGTGACATTCCTCGTACTTTATGTTGATGACATTCTACTCATTGGGAATGATGTAGGAATGCTGCAGTCAACTAAAGTCTGGTTGTCTAGTAGATTAACGATGAAGGACATTGGTGAAGCATCCTATATTCTTGGAATACAGATCTATCGGGATAGATCGAAACGGATGCTCGGACTCACCCAGGCCACCTACATCGATACCACTTAAGAGGTTCTATATGGAAGAGTCCAAGAGAGGACACCTACCTATGTGTCACGGGGTCACTCTATCTAAGTCTATGTGTCCGAAGACTGATGAGGAGATAGAGAGTATAACACGTGTGCCATATACCTCGGCAATAGGTAATATTATGTATGGCATGATCTCGACTAGACCGGATGTCGCATATGCTCTGAGTGTCACGAGCCGCTACCAGGCCAACCCCGGCCAATTGCATTGGAAGGCTGTGAAGGATATTCTTAAGTACTTACGAAGGACTAAGAATATGTTCATGGTCTATGGGGGTGGTGAACTGAAACTGGAAGGCTACACTGATTCTAGCTTCCAGTGTGACGTGGATGATTCGAAGTCAACCTCCGGATTTGTATTCATGCTCAATGGTGGTGCTGTCTCTTGGAATAGTTCCAAGCAAGACACCATCGTGAATTCAACCACTAAGGCTGAGTACATCGCAGCATCAGCTGCTGCTAAGGAGGCGGTTTGGATAAGGAATTTCGTCCAAGAGTTGGGCGTCATTCCTAATGGAGTTGGTCCAGTCCCGGTGTACTGCGACAACACGGGTGCCGTTGTGCAAGCAAAGGAGCCTAGGTCTCACCAAAGATCCAAACATATACTGAGGAAATACCACATAATCCGAGATATTGTGGCTAGAGGTGACATAGCAGTTGAGAGAGTCGCCTCTGCGGACAACGTAGCTGATCCACTTACGAAGCCCTTGCCAGGACCGTTGTTTGAAAAACATCGCGAAACAATGGGACTGCGTCTGATGAGTAGTTGGCTTTAGGGCAAGTGGGAGATTGTTAGAGTAGATGCCCAACTAGCCAACTTGTGACGTGTGGGTTTATAGACTCTTGTATTTGACAGTCTTTATATATGATATTCGCATTTATTTATGGCATTCTTTACTTTCATTGTGTTGTATGATGATTAACAATTGAGTTGAGTAAAGACCTAGAATGCGCTATAGTTTATGTTAGATGTTATAGTGGGTATGACAGCTATCATGAAACACATCTAATAGTCACTCTGTATTCTAAATTAGTTCCTAGTCGATTGGCCGTCAAAATGAGGATAAGGCCGCTCGAGCTCGAGACTAGTATCTGCGATGCGAAGTACCATGTTTCATTGGTAGAGAACATTGTGATGTTCTGAGCATGCATATAGATAGTGACCTGGTGATCTATCGAACTACCCTCGTTCGGACTTTCCAAGTGGTTACCATTTGTCGAGTGGATAAGTCCGAGGTCTTGGTTGTACTGATTAGTCCTCACGACTCGAAACGTCATTGAGACTCTACATGATAGGCGTCTCACTTTGACCCGTTTGCCGACTCACTTGGGGTCATTAGGCGGCGGGATTGGGTGAGACCCCGATGCATGTAGGAGTCGATGCTTCGTTATCGAGGATTCACCGCTCGCAGACATGCGTGGATATCCTATGCTATCTGAGGGGATAATAGTGTATAAATCTCTGGTCAGAGTACTAGAAGTGTTTTAGGTAAATGGGTTTACCTAGTTACACTCACGATGTCACTATTCGATCTCCAAGATGTATGCATAGCTATCAGATCTATAGCGACTCTCGATTTACCAATGGTCGTTGATCTGATCGGGATATATGGATTGAAAGGACCGTACTGTACGCTAACCACGACCAACAGGTTCTTGCAGGCACTATCAGTGATACCTATGGGATCATGGGGCGATGTTGCTAGACGCTCTTACCATGATCCGATGGGCAAGTCCGGAATTGTGATTCCGGAGCCACAATGGTTGTGGGCCCACGGCTAGCTGTATCCCTGAACCATTGAGGGTCACACAAGTACTGGATTCGAGATTCCCGCACGGATACTGAGCTCAATGTGTTGAGCATAGGAGGAGGATTCTAGGGAGTGCGACTTCCTAAAAGTCAACAGGGGTCAAATCGTGATTTCCCGCTGTTGAGGGGCAAAACGGTCATTTTGCATATTTAGGGTTAGATGATCTGAAAAATTATTTTTCATATCATAATATTCATTTTTGGAAAATGAGTCGATCGGTCCGATCTGATCGGCGATCGGAGTTACGATGAAGTCGCAGCGATGGATATCGTCATTTGGACCCGGGCCCGTTGGGCCGGTCCAAGTCCATTGCTAGTCTATTTAATTAGACTTAAGGGCTTTATTGTAACTAAGTAATTCATATTACACACACCCTAACCCTAGCATCTAATTCTCGGCCGCCCCCTCCTCTCCCTCATATCGCCGCCGCCTTGCGCCGCCGCGCCGCCGCCCCTCGCCGGAACTTGTTCCGGCCAACTTTTCGAGGAGAATCCATCCGCGCTGATCTCGTCAGGCCTTCTAGTGCAGGCTGACGAAGGATTCTCCCTTCCGGTCGTGGACCAGATTGGCGATTTCTACCGCAATCTACCGAGAAGAGCCACAGTAGTTTTCAATTGTATTGAACGTTTCCCGGCCTAATTTTATTCTTCCGCTGCCTCGCCGGGAGACGGGATCCGGATCCGCCACAGTCCCCCAACAGTTTCCACGTTGGCATTAATCCATCTACAAAATTTCGGAGCTTCTCCTCCGCATCTCTACCTATCAGAGGAACAAAGTAACATCCTCTCTCAAATTTGTGGATATAATCCTGCACTGGCATATCCCCTTGTTTAAGAGTTATAAACTCTCTCTTCACCTCAGCCCTCACGTCCACTGTGAAGTACTGGTCATAGAATACTCTCTTAAATTCTTCCCACGTGAGCATAGCCAAGTATACAGTCATCTTGGCCCCTTCCCACCATATCATAGCATCTCCCCTCAGCATATAAATAGCACACCGAGGTCTCTCCTCGTCAGATAGGTGAAGATAGTCAAATATGACTTCTAACAATTTGATCCAACTTTCTGCTACAAGTGGATCAGTTGAACCCGAGAACTCTTGAGGAAGTTGTCTTTTGAATCTTTCCTGCGGATCCTCACGACTAACCATTCATTCAAATGATTGACCATTTCCTGGATTAGTTGGTCAACCAGACGTTCCAATAGTTGGACCATGCTGGCTAGGACAGGGTTATTTCCATATGTTTCACCCTCTCCTTCAATATAGTTTCTTCTTCATCTACCTCTTCCTGACATTTATCTGTTTTAGTAGCCCAAATCCACCACAAAACTATTATGAGGGAATACTATATTCTAGAATGTGAAAAATAAAACTCACAAGATAACAGAAGCGGCTGGCAAGAACATTCTGAGACTGGAAGAAGTGTTTATCTCAAGGACCATGCTCTGATACCAATTGTAGAGACCCGAACCGAAAATCTTAAATAATTAAACTGGTAAGGTGCAAATTGAAAGATAACAATTCGTTCTAGGCTGATTTGGAACCTCTTAAGGTTTTCAGTTCAACATAAAATAGGCTATAACTTTATTCAAAGAATTTCTTAACCGCGGAATTGTAAATATATAAGATCAAAGATGTGAAACCATTCAGATTACATGAAATACTGGGAAAGTAATATGAAGTCTACAAATAATGTATCATAGTTTCTGTACAACAAAAAAATGAGAACTAGAAATAGTATGGAAGCTAATGTCCACGATAAACACCCCCAATCCGGTCCAGCTCTGCTTATATCACATCACCTGCACTCAAAAAAACTAGTGAGCCTATAGGCTCAACAAATAAATCTAGAATAACAAAGGCAGGCAATACAATCATAACAATGTCTGATACTAAGTCTGGAAATTCATAAACTGCAATAACTTGAAAGCTGATAAGCTGAATACTGTAATTTGGTACCGAGAACTGCGAAAGCATAACTGTACATGTTTAAAAAGTACTTTAAAACATTTTTTGGTTCTCGTAAAAGAAAGTAATTGGAACTTTTTTTTAAACTGTGGTTGTAAACAACCCTTTGTTGTGTTTTCATTGTCTATTGTATTGGCGCAGAAGCTCTACTTAGGTCAAGGTCGTTTCACCAAACTATCATCTGAAATCAGGAACTGGGGAATAAATCTCATCTATTCTGTGAAGGGATTATAGTCTTTCAACCATAATCTTGGTCCCTTCCATGGTGAAGGGGCACACTGGTTCGTCAGCCAGCGTTCTCACCCTTCCTGTGTGACCGTCTATTATCTTTGTCATAACTCAATTTAAAATTTCTGTAAAATCTGCTTTTCTTGATGTGAATTAGATTGATTTATTCTATGGATTTTATTTTAAAATTCTGTTGATGATTGAAGACTGTTGGGAGTTCTTTGGAATACAATTGAAAATGAACACTAAAACCAGCTTGGGCTATAGAAATGAATAAAGAGCAGCAGAGCTCTGAGATGGTGAAATATTTCTCACATTTGGATATAACTACAAATCGATTGAAGTTATACCTTCGAATCAAAACTGAAGTAACGAAGAATCAAACTTATATTTCTGTATAATTCTAGAATGGACCTGAGCTGGATCACCTCGGAGTATACTCAGCACGCAAACGTACTGGTTTAGAATATAGAATCAGCTCTAAGCTGGATGGTCAAATAATGTCAACTCATACCAGACAATCAGATTGCGAGTGCTAAATATGAAACCAGATCGCAATTGGACTGTAAATGAAATCGGATTGCAAGCAATCTGGACAACCAGATCGCGACTTAAAAACCAGCTCGGGCAAAAAAATGAGCAGGTCGCGAACTTAGTTCAGTAACAACTACCAGCTTGGAAGATTTCCTTAGTCTAAAAGAATCGAAAATATCTTAGGAAAATTCTGGAAAACAAGAATAGGTAACCTACTTGTAAGATACTAATAAAAATCATGTAAGCTACTTGAAGAAACTCCCAGAAAACTCAAGAAGAAACTGAACGAACATCATCAACAGTTTTCTAACCAATTTTTCTGAATCAAAATATCAAAGAAAGCATATTAAACTCTTCTGTTGTTTGAAGAACTTTTAAAGAAAACGCTTTCCAAACCATAACCCATACAAACATGCAAACAGAAACAATATATGCTTTCTTAAGTACAGCAAGAAATAGAGTTTACTTGTCTTAACAATCGACAACAAGTACAGAGAATTATCTGGCTAGAATCAGCATACCAACATGATCTGTTTCTTTGAAAAGCAGCTTTTAAAACTTTGGTCGATTTCTGGTTTACAGATAGCACCGGTTCTATAGTTTTCTTTTTCGTGAAATGTTTGTGAATGAAGATGCATGAGGTGCTTAGAAGTATTTATATGCGAGATTTCAATGTAAATCATGAATGAAAACACGCTTCCTATAAAGTGATACTCTGTTTTTAAAAACAATTAAAATATAAACAGAACCAATTTGATTAAAATATGGAACAAACCGGTTTGCGTGAAACGTCCAGACGACCCTCAAACCGTGCCTTTAATCTGGTAAACCAGTTTGGACAAAAAGCTGATTACTAAAAGAATTACAAATATATCCCTCAAACTTTAAACTTTTTATTTGCGGATTTATGAATTTCTGGGCGTTACATATTCAGCCGATCGGCTCGAGTCTGATCTGATCTGTTTCCTGCGCACTCAAGTAAACTGCTATAAACGTAAGATCAAGTTTTGTTTTCATCAAAATTAAAATCTGATCTGTTTCACAGATCCAAAAATTTTCCCTTTTTATTAACACAAAATTGGATAAACATAATGCAAACTGAAACAAGTTTCAAAATATTTCTCCCCTCTTTTATGAGAATAAAAATGGTTAAGAAATCTTTTCTCCCGTGAACATTTAAAATGAAACCCCCTAAATAGATAAGGTATCTTCAGCTTGCGAAAAGAAATATGTGGACGATGGTTTAGAGAAAACAGAATGCACGATATGAATTTTCAAAAATGAACATATGCTGCAAAAACGTTTAAAACATTTAAACATTTTATAGCACAGATTAGAACTTTTCGAAGAAAAAACAGATTTGGAAAAAAATTGACAGAGCACAGGAGTTTTCAAAAATGAACAAGTGCTACTCATTTTGCCTATTTACAGAAATTAAGAGATAAATGATCATCGAATTCACAGAACCTCTATTCCATTTTTCTCTACTTTTGCCTCATGTCAACTATATTAGTTTAAGTAGATGATGATCTCACAAAAATTTTCATTGTGATCTCACAATGATCTTTTCTCACTACCTACAAAAATCAATTAGCACATACAAAGGCAGTAAATTGGCGTATACATAGACCCCTTCTCAACTGATCTGTGTCAGTTCGATAGAAGATATTCACTGAATTGAATAATTATTACTCTCATATATTCATAATATGAGTTGAAAACATTTTATAATTTTAAAATTTCATAGCTGCTAAAATACTCTGCTTCAGCTGTATACATTGCTATAGATGTTTGCTTTTTGTTGAACCACGATATTAGCCTATCACCCGAAGACTGACAAGTTTCACTTGTGCTTCATGGATCTATCTTGTAACATGCGTGATCTACATCAGAGTATCCAATCAAATTGAAACTGGAATCTTTGGGATACCAAAGACCCATGTTCTGAGTGCCCTTTAGATATTTTAAAATCCATTTAATAGCAATTAAATGTGATTGTTTTGAATCAACTTGAATCTAGCACACATCCAGACAACAAACATGATGTCTGGTCTGCTAGCAGTTAAGGACAGTAGCAATCCGATCATCCGGAGTGGCTGCGGCTAAACCTTTTTCCAATCTGAACTTCTTTAGTAGTTTTTTGGTATACTTCACTTGATTTATGATCCCATTCTCAATATTTCTGATTTGTAAGCCCAAGAAAAATGTCAGTTCGTCCATCATGCTCATATCGAACTTATCCTACATCAGTTTAGAAAAATTTTCACATAGTTTTAAATGAGCCAAAAATAATATCATCATCGTAAATTTGAACTAGTAAAACATGAAATTTTATCAAATTTTAACAGAGTTTTATATACTATTACAATTACGAAATCATGATCAATTAGAAATTGGACAAAGTATCGTACCAAGCCCTTGGTAGCTTTTGATGCTTGTTTCAGACGGTACAGAGCTTTAACCAGTTTATATACATAACCTGGGTTGGCATGATCAACGAAATTAGGAGGTTGTGCTACATACACTTCCTTAGATAAATTGTCGCTTAAGAATGCACTTTTAACATCCATTTGATAAAATTTAAAAGTTTTATATGCAATATATATAAGGAATATTCTAATCACTTTTAATCTAGCTACATGTGCAAAAGATTTGTCAAAACCTATGCCTTCCTCCTGCCTATATCCTTGAGCGAAAAATCTTGTTTTATTTCTTACTACTGCTCCGTTTTCAATTTATTCTTAAAGACTCATTTAGTACATATTACGTTTTGATCTGTTGGTCTAGGAACTAATGTCCAAACCTTACTTCTTTCGAATTGGTTAAGTTCATCTTGCATAGCTTCTATCCAGCTTGGCAGCTAATGTCTCTTCTATTTTCTTAAGCTCTATATGCGAAATGAAAGCATAGTTAAGATATTTGTTTATCATCTCTCCTCACGTCCTAAGCAGTTCAGAATGTTACCGATGACATGTTCGGGTGGATAATTTCTATTCTACCGGAAACTAAGTCCGAGGGGATCTGCTACAATCTGTTTTGGTTCCCCCTTGCACATCAGCTGGATCCTCATTAAAGTTCCTTGCTTGATCAGCTTGGATCTTGTCTGCTGATATCTGAACTGTTCGTTTATGTGCTGATTTCGCTCTGAGCTCCTCTTGCTTTGTTCTGTTATGATGATCTATTCTGAACTGATCTCATCTGATCTATTCTGCTTTACTCAATTGATCTGCTCTGCGCTTCAACAGATCTGAACCGATTCATCTGAACCAAACTGTTTCTGTGAACTGATCTATACTGCTCTTCTTCTCAGCTGAACTCAACTCTCCTTATACTGTACAGTTCTTCAACTGATCTGCTCGACTCTGATCTGATCTATTTCATGTGCACTCAAGTAAACTGTTACAAATATAAAATCAAGTTTTTTTATTCATCAAAATCAAGATCTGATCTGTTTCACAGAGCCAAATTGGTTCCTTCCAAATTTTAAGTTTTCAATTATCCCTACATTTCTTTCTAGATTAAATATTTTCACCGATAATGGGGAAGGTTTCTTCAATCCATATCATATATTAATTGCGTTTTTTAGATTATTCTTAAATCATAAATTGAAAACACTACGCATACTGTAATATTGTTTGGTTTTTTATTTTTTTTGATCGAGACATTAATCTCATAGAGACAGAAGACACCTCCAAATTATTGAAAAACAATATCGCGCAATGTGTCAAGTTTATTTTTGTTTTCTTCATAATATTAATTTACTTTAAATTTTGCGTCAAGTTTTTTTTTGTTTTCATCATAATATTAATTCACTTTTAATTTAATTCTTGAATATCTACCTATGTTGTTTTCAATTTTCACACCCTTAGGGAATGCTTCTAGGGACCCGACCAGAACGCTCCAGCCATATCCCTGAGCTGTCCGAGCTTATCTCGATGAGTTGTTGAGATCATCACTCCTCTAAAGGTGTCCAGTATGCCCTCTATCGTTTGGTACTGAGTGCAGATTGGATATTGGTGGATTATTATCTGAAGGTGGTGAACGCGAGATTTCCCAAGCAGACGTTGAAAAAAGCTCTCTAGATGGTACCTCGGGATAAAGTGATACTGCATCAAACACCAGATTTTTTTATCCACTAGATTTTGTATTTTGGTATAAATATGATTGATACCACTATTAATTTTCACCTCGGGACCCGAGGAAAGAACTCTTCTTAAAACACCACTAGTAATCTTCCATTTTGGACCTCAAATCTTCCAGGAAGACCTTTTGCAGGAAGACCTCAGCTCTTGCAGGAAGACATCAGCTCTTCCAGGAAGATCTCAGCTCTTTCAGGAAGACCTCTTGCCCCGAGGTGTTCCTCACCTCTTGCAGGGGCATCTTCTGCATGAGCACCTCTTGCAGGAAGACCTCTTGATCCGAGGTGACATCACCTCTTGCAGGAACACCTCTGGCAGGAAGACCTCTTGACCCGAGGTGACCATCACCTCTTGCAGGAAGACCTCTTGACCCGAGGTGACCGTCACCTCTAGCAGGAACACCTCTTGACCCGAGGTGACCATTACCTTGCCTCCAGGAGTATGACCTATTTACGTCTCTCTTAAGTTTAAAACCACCATGAATCTAGGAGACAATCTTCACGAGATAACCGTCAATCTGGTCGTGATCCTCGCCACGAAAAGCGCTCAGCGCATCACACGCCGGGCAATGCGCCCGCAACCACCGCCTAACCCCTCTATAAATATCAGGTATGCTCCATTCTACAACATATTCACAAAGACACAAGCTCTCTGCTTTGTGTTCATACTTGCTCTCTCTATATCTTCTCGACCACCCATGATGACTAAGTATCGGAGGGGTTTCGCCGGAAACACTTTCTGCGCCTTCTGACCAGTGTCGGTGGTTGCAGGTCGTTGAAATGAAGACACTCAGCTCATCTCCTGAGGACAGAGCTCCCGAACTCCAGACAGATCTTAGTAAGCTCATCCCCGACGACAGAGCTCATGAGCTCCCGAACTCCAAATAGATCTCACTAAGCTCATTCCCCGACGACAGAGCTCCTGAACTCCCGAACTCCAGACATCTCAACTTGGTGTCAGTTCTTTGGCTTGGGAAAACTTCGGCTACATCAATGATAATATTTGATATTTAAGTTTACAAGTATGTTATATAAATAAAACAGATTGTACAAGTATGTGATGCGTACAAAAGCGAGCTATTTTTATTCTCCGGTGCTAACCAGGATTTTCATTCAAAAAAATTTGGGTCGGATTGTGTTCAGACAGTGGTTGGTCTCTATATTTGAATGCTTTTCCGGAACACCACTCAAAATTTCTTTTGACTCGAAGAAAGAGAATAGGCTGAGAAACGAAGTGGTGATTGTGATGATTAAATCAAGAAACAAAGAAAGGGAAAGACGAGGAGTTGAATTTTCTTATGTATTTTTTCTTCTTTTGTTTGAACCAGATGGTGGATTTTGATTGAGTAGAAAGCGAAGTGTCGGCGAATTTTTTTCGGGTTTATGAGACATCGACATAGAGTTTATATATGTTGTGCCGACAAAAGGGGGAGAATTCTATAAATAGCTCAGCCTGTTTTTTTTATGAGATAAGATAAGCTATTGGAAATTTGTAATTACAGAATAAGATAAGATGGTACGTTTCCATCTCTCTGACTCCCTCACACGTACACATACACATACACATACACATACACTTACACATACACATACATATATATAGAAAAGATATTGTGGACATCCAACATGGACACCATGTGGGCACCAGGCTGACGTGACACTTTCAGGTGCTGCCACGTCAGCTTGGTGCCTATGTTGGGTGCCCACCATATCAAATTTCATATATATATATATAAATTTTTGATACTGTGAGCACCTATCGTGGGCACCTGGTGACATGACACTTCCTGGTGCTGCCACATCACCAGATGCCCACACAGATGCCCATGATAGGTGCTCATATTATCAGCCCACTATATATATATATATATATGCATGTCAATAGTGCGTCAATACATTCACATATATGTCGTTAGGGTAACTCATTTTGGCATGACGACATATCTGGTTTTACATGAAAATTTAATTCATTCTCATCGATCTTCGTATTTGATATGTAAATTTCATTTTATGTACTTATTGCTACTTTGAAATTTAGTATATCTCACCAAATTTTTTATGTATTTTTCTCAGATATCTTAACTTTATATATATATATATATTTGTGAGTCGGGCCACTTGAAAAATAATACTTATTATAAAAATAATATTTTACATTGTTAGGTTGTGTCATAGTTCATAGTTCATTTGATAAAATTAATCTATGTGACAGGTCTTACATGTGTTCTGTGAATAAAAATTAGGAGACGGATGAAAATGTCTCAAAAACCAAGGCTATATATTTTTTTTTTATGTTTCCTGAAAAGAATATTTATTGGAGCATAAATTCGTGGGAAATGAAAACCCAAAATTTGACATATGCCTGGCTCGTGTTTTGAAACAATCAGAAGAACTATTTTAATAGAGTAAGATGCTTTTGGAATTTCAAACTAAATATTTTTTACTAAGAATACAATATTATAATTCTTAACTTGGACAAAACTTTTAAAGCAGAAGAAAAATAATTAGCTTACAAATCTCAGAGGAACGAGAAAATCTGGAAATGAAGAAAATGGAATCCATACAAGTACGAATTTTCCCTTATTAAATGAAATGAGAGATAAAAGTTATTTGATCCAAAAAATTCATGATTAAGACACCATAATGTTTATTGAAAAATCACTACATTTGATATACTACATCGTCCTATTACCAATCAAGTAATAAATATATGTGTCCAAATAAATTGTTAAGTAAACAAATTATTGAAAAAATTTAAACCGAATAGAAGAAAAATTAATTGGAATGGGGCCTTGAAGAGAATGAACTGGTAACGATGATTAGGAGCCCGTTTTTAAGCCCATTTATTTAAATTTAGACCACATTGGACCTCCAGGAGAAACCCAGTCTTTGCATGAGTAGGTAAAGTCACTGAATTGCACACATTATGTCTCAGCATTTTAAATAGAATGGTGATCCGAAATGCAGTCAATTACTTGGATTGTTATACTCTACCAAAAGTTTGAAAGTACAACATTTTTTTGTTTTATTAGTTTAATATAAAAAGAGTACAAGTAATAACTATGGGACTTTTCAACAAATGACAAAATAATAAGGAAGTTAGTTTCATACCGTAGCAACAAGTTGAGGCTAACTACTTAGGTATAGCCCTCCACCTACTAATTATGTTAATGAATGCAAATTATTTTCACAAGACGAGCTTTTTATTCGGAACTTCAAGTGATATAATAAGTTTGGTAAACTTTTGATTAAACGAGTCCTCGTTTAATTTCTCAGCCTAGGTCAGGTTTTAAAAAATTACTAGCCACCTGTATATAATGTACTTTTTTATGCCGAAAAAAATTATATTATTATTATTAGTCCGCAGATATAAGCTTAACCGACCACAAGGAAAAGAAACAAAAGACAGAAATACACTATTAGCGTATCTATGTGCATTGATAATATCTAAACAATCTCACATATTTTTATTCGTGAGTCGATACCACTTGAGCCATATTTTCAATGAGGAGCAATATATTTTTTGACTTCTGAAACAATACTTTACTTTTCATGAATTTGAATGGAAAAAAGATTCACCTCATAATACTGTCTCGATGAGTTTCTGTGACAAATTTAACTGGAGAGGGTTACCATATCCTTAATCAATGATAAAGAAATATAATAGAAGGAAAAGAATCAGATAGAAGGTAATAGAAGGAGAGAATGAGATTTGCAAGATTGTTATAAAATAATATAGCGGAAGGAAGTTGCAAAGTTTTGACTCTCTAGCGTTTCCAAGCATCAAACAACACGTGGCGAGCTGCTATGACAGGTGTATCCTTTGCCCACCGCCACCTTTCTCTCTTACCTTTAATGTCACCAAAATAAAATGGTGATATTGTCCGCTTACATTCTGGCAACTTCCATCTGTTTTCTCGTTGAATTTGTAATCGTAGCAACAAATATACGCAAGCTATGGCATCCAGAAACGCGATCCTCAACTTTTCAAAGTCTCTGTGCAGCAACAGTTCGTTTCCGCTTCGATCTAAAATCTCTACAATTTGCTTCGCTTCTAACTCACAGGTAATAAATTAAGCCTGATGCGTATTAGTTGATCCATTTCAAATTAAATCATGTTTTCTGCGTTGTTTAGTTTCATTAAGTGGTGATTTCAGGCACGACATGCTACCAACGATGGCGGCAGGAGGGAGTACAGTCATTACAATGCGGACGAAGCTGAGCGAGAACCAGGAAAAGCCGTGGATGAAACAGTGGACAGAGCAAAGGAGAAAACCGGAGAAATGAAGGACAAGACTAGTGATGCGGCCGCGACGGCGGCAGATAAGACCAGGGAAGCTAAAGATAGAGCGACGGAGATGGGCAAGGAAGAACTGGGTGCGGTGTCAGATAAGGCCCATGAAGTCCGTGAGAAGACTATGGACACCGCCGGCGAGGTGGCCGACAAAACCAAGGAGTACGCGCACGAAGCGAAGGAGAAGACGAGAGACACCGTCGGGGCCGCCGGGGAGAAGACCAAAGGTGCGGCGGAGTCGGTGGTGGATACAGCCCATAATATAAGCGAGAAGGCGAAGGAAACTATGCATGGAGCTTGGGGAGTGGCGAAAGACACAACTCAGAAGGTTAAGGAGACTGTGGTGGGTAAATCGGGTGATAGTGATGTGGATGACTACGTCGAAGAACATGTGAAGAAGCCGGTGAAAGAGACGAAGGAGAAGGTCGCGGATGACGCTCGGCGGCGATAAGAATTACATCTTTATGGTTTTAATTCTTCTTTTTCTCTCACTGTTGGAATAAAATTTCCCGATTTCCTTGATACAAATTGTTGGTGTTGTAAAAATTAAATAATTCTCAATACAGCAGTTGGAATTTCGATACGAATGATAATACAAGGTGGTACTATCCATTCCCCGAAAGAATACAAGATGGAGATGCATTTAGATGACAGGGTAGCATTCTAGGGTATTCTGAAGAGTTGGAAAAAAACTAGGAATAACTTAAAAATTTGCAGCCACGTGGAATCCGCCCACTGTTCGTAGCATTATCAATTGTATTCTACTTAACAACTGGCATGTTCCGCATATTTTATCTGGAAAGGTCTTTTGAAAATAATATAACAGAAAAGAACCCGCGATCAACTGTCTCAAGTATATACAAAATTGAGAAAAAAACTCTCACGTATATATAAACTGACCAAAATACTTTAAGCTAAATTCTCATAAATGAAATAAAATGTTATTATTATTTGGTAAGGATTGAACTGGATCGAGACATCTTTGACACGGCCCCAAAAACTCTGGCAAATGTTAGAGCTCGGACTAGTTGTTATGATTGTCTTATTTGAGGGCATTTTATGGGGGTCAACTTCAAGATTATTGGTCGACAAATATGGTAACATGGTTTGGCTTGGTAATTGCTTGAATGAATATGTTATCTACATCTACTTCTTTTTTTTTTTTCGTTAACCCTATTAATGGGTTAACACCTGTATAAGACAGAGGCCCGTTGACTTATAAAGGTTGGTAAAATGTTATCTACATCTACAATACCACAAGTAGAGGTAGAATTTATTTTACAAAATTATTAGTTGACTTGAATTGTATCATTTCGATACAACAATTTGAAAATCGGGGATCCAAAACTTTAACTCGATTAACCTGGCTCGTGTTAGATAGAAAGTTTTACCCAACTTGACTACATGAATACCAACGACACAACATACATTATTAGAAGAGATGTTCTTTTTTAAAAGAATATATATAGATATATATGAATTTATTATCTCAATTATTCTCCACTAATATTCCTGTCAACACATGTGACATCGATACAGCGTGTCGTATATGCAGATGAGAATGTTATCCGTTTCACGTATTGTAGAGGGTAACATACCTCTACATATATATACATATACTTTCTTTTTCTTTCATACGAAAGTATATATTTATTGGTTACTAATAAACATGCTAACGTAGTAGAAGAGAGAAGTTTAATTTTGTATAGAATAAATAGTATTTAATCTATAATTATTTAGAAGTAATGTTTTCACTCTAATTACATTTCGTCTGAGCTCTTATTTCTATAATATTATTTCCTCTTATCAATAAAGTTAGTGGTTAGAGCGAATGAGTTTAAAACTTTTAGATTTGAATATTAAAATTCAAAACTTTTAGGTGTATTTATGGGAAAAATGAAACAAAACACACTCATTTAGAATGTAACTTAAAACATCAAAGTAGATAAGAAAATATTAACTTAAAATATATTTATTTGGTAAATTCTTATTATTACAATAACTAGTGGAGACTTACAAATAATGTGTGTCAAGTAATTTTTTATTAGAAAATCTAGTTTGAAAATATAACTCAGTTCTCCAAAAGCGATGTTTTTTCTATGTTCACAGAAAAAATTTTCTTTCCTATTACTTTCATATAGTATAGACGAAGTAGAAATGTATAAGATGTAACCGAATTTTGCCCAACCAATGAGCTGTCACCACGTCAGATCGTAAGGTCGGGAGATCTGGAGTTCTGGAGCTCTGTAGGTCTGGAGGTCTGGAGATCTGGAGGTCTGGCCTCAAGTAATGAGCTGAGGGAGATCTGAAGGTCTGGCCTCAAGTAGTGAGCTGAGGGAGATTTGGAGGCTGTAGGTCTCGAGATCTGGAGGTCTGGCCTCGAGTAGTAGGCTGAGGGAGATCTGGAGGTCTGGCCTCGGGGGATGAGCTGGACGTCCTTCCTACAATGATCCACTACCAGACAAGAGTCAAAGGGCGTCGGGAGCCTGTTAGAGTAGATGCCCAACTAGCCAACTTGTGGCGTGTGGGTTTATAGACTCTTGTATATGACAATCTTTATATATGATATTCGCATTCTTTTATATGGCGCTCTTTACTTTCATTATGTGTGTAATGATTTACAATTGCGTTGAGTAAAGACCTAGAATGCACTAAAGCGTATGTTAGATGTGATAGTGGGTATGACGGCTATCATGA
>KV012650.1:0-16094 GCA_001598015.1 Dorcoceras hygrometricum
CAAGTTCTTGGAGGGACTCAATGAGGAGTTGTATTCTTTGGTGTTGGCGGGTTCACCGACGAGTTATGCGAATGCGGTGGGCAAGGCTATGGATATTGAGGAAGGACTGCAGAACCATAGGTCTCGTGTTAGGCCGCATGTGGTGCAAGGTAACTGTCCCATGGTTCCGAGGGTGCAACCTTCCCAGTCTGTGCAGTCACCCAACCACCCCAGCAGCAGGCAGCCCAACATTCGGGACACCATAGGTTTAGACCTTGTGGTCGTCAGTTTAAGAAGAAGTCTGGTTCTAGTTCTTCTGGCTCGGGTAGTTCTAGCAGTAGTAGTTCCAAGGTAGAGTTTTGTGGCCAGTTTGGAGGAAAGCACCCTACAGCGCAGTGTGTTGGGGTGCAAGGTTCGTGCAATATCGTGGGCAGTATGGACACTTTGTGAGAGTGTGTCATTTGGATGGATCTCAGCACACCGCTGCCCCACCGCAGGGTCGTGCAGGTGTATCGTCTAGAGGTCATTCTTTTCCTCCTCCGTATCAGAGGTTGGGAGAGCCTCAGTATAGGCCGTTCTAGCAGCCTGGTCCTTCGCGGTTTGGACAGTATTCCCAGCCCCAGTTTTCAGGACCTCAGTATGCCCAGGTGAATTCCATGACGAGGGAGCAAGCGGAGGGCACGCCAACAGGAGTGATCGCAGGTACTTGATTTGTCTTTGATTTTCCTGCGCGTGTATTGTTTGATATAGGAGCATCTCATTCGTTTATTTCTGATGCATTTGTGGTTGAGCATGGTTTTCATACCACTTATTTGAGTGATTTTGTGTCTGTTGCAACCCCTGTCAGCGCGAGCCTGTACTCCCAAGAGATTTTGTTGAATGGCATTCTTAGGTTTGGTGAGAACGTGTTGTTAGCGAATCTGATCAGGCTAGTGATGTGGGTTTCGATTGCATAGTGGGAATGGACGTGTTGTCTACCTAAAGGGCCACTGTGGATTTTTTCCATGACATTGTGCGTTTTAAGCCCAGTCTGGTTAGAAGTGGGACTTCTATGGTCTCGATTCCCGATCAAAGATTCCTTTAGTCTCTTCGATGGAGATGTTTAGCCTGTTGCCGTTGGAGAATGCTGGATTTATGATCTATGCTTTGGACGTCCTTTTCGCCGTGTGTGGAGCTTAGCGACATCCTCGTTGCTCGAGATTTCCCTGATGTGTTCCTCGAGGAGATTCCTGGCTTTCCCCCGAGAAGGGAGATCAACTTTAGCATTGAGTTGGTACCTAGTAAAACTTCGATTTCGCGAACTCCTTATGGTTTAGCGCCAGTTGAGTTGAGGGAGTTGAAGTTACAACTTAGTGATTTGCTTGAGAAAGGTTTTATTCGACCGAGCATGTCGCCGTGGGGAGCTCTTATCTTGTTTGTGAATAAGAAGGATGGTTCAATGAGGATGTGTATAGACTTCCGGCAACTGAATAAGGCGACAGTGAAGAATAAGTACCCTTTACCGAGGATCGATGACTTGTTTGATTAGCTTCAGGGTTTAGCGATGTATAGATCGATCTGCGTTCGGGGTACCATCAGTTGCGCATTCCAGAGGAAGATGTTGCGAAAACTGTATTTCGTACGAGGTACGACCATTATGAGTTTTTGGTTATGCCTTTTGGTTTGACGAATGCCCCTGTAGTTTTCATGGACTTTATGAATCGAATCTTTCGAGAGTTCATTGACCAGTTTGTGATTGTGTTTATCAATGACATCTTGGTGTACTCAAAGACTCCGATGCAGCACAAAGAGCATTTGAGGCTGGTTCTCCAAATATTACGAGATTATGACGCAGTTGACTCAGAAATATAAGAGGTTTTTTTGGACTGAGCGCTTTCTGTTTCTCAAATAGAAGCTAACTTCTGCGCCTGTGTTAGCTTTGCCTTCAGGATGAGGTGGTTTTGTTGTTTTTTCGGATACTTCTTTGATTATATTGGGTTGTGTGTTGATGCAGCATGGTCGAGTCATTGCGTATGCCTCTCGTCAGTTAAAACCGCATGAGACTCGTTACCCAGTTCATGATTTGGAATTGGCAGCAGTGGTTTTTGCCTTGAAGATTTTGGCGTCACTATCTGTATGGTGAGCAATTTGTGGGGTATTCTGACCACAAGCGCCAATGAGACAGCGTAGATGGATGGAGCTGCTTAAAGATTTTTATTGTGAGATCCAATATCAGCCTGGGAAAGTGAATGTAGTTGCTGATGCATTGAGCAGAAAGGCTCAAGTGGCGATGCTGGCTTCGTTGCAGATTTCGAAGGTCCATCAACATCTAAGCACTACTGGTTGATGATTTTACCCAGGTGAGGATTATGTTGTGGTGTCTTCTTTTCAAGTTGAGCCACAGGTTGTTGCGAATATTAGAGCAGCTCAGAGAACAGATCCATCTATCCATGAGTTAAAGCTGAAGGTTAGATTTGGGCAGTTAGAGGATTACACGATCTCGTCTGATGGTTGTTTGAGGTTTCTTGGCAGGTTAGTTGTGCCAAATCTGATTGATTTGAAGGATGAGATCTTGAGAGAAGCGCACTGTAGTAGACACAGTGTTCATCCTGGTACAAGGAAGATGTATCATGACTTGAAGCAGCATTACTGGTGGGCAGGTTTGAAAGGTGATGTTGCTTGATTTTGTAGCCATTTGTCTGAATTTCCAACAAGTTAAGACAGAGAGGATGAGACCTGGTGGTCTATTGCAAAGTTTGGAGATTCCCTAATGGAATTGGGAGGACATAGCTATGGATTTTTTGTTGACGCATTTACCTCGTTCCAGCAGAGGTTGTGATGCTGTATGGGTTGTTATTGATAGATTGTCCAAGTCTGCTCACTTCATTCCCTACAGTATTACTTATTCTTTGAAGAAGATGGCGAAGTTGTACATAGATTTCATGGTGAGATTGCATGGTGTGCCTGTTTCTATTGTTTCAGATCGTGATCCGAGGTTTACTTCCAAGTTTTGGAAGAGTTTGCAAACAGCTTTGGGAACCAGATTGGCTATGAGCACAACGTATCATCCCCAAACAGATGGCCAATCTGAGAGACTATCCAGATTTTAGAGGATATGTTGAGAGCTGTTGTGATGGATTTAGTGGTAGCAGGAAGGATTCGTTGTCTTTGGTTGAGTTTTCCTATTAACAGCTACCAGGTCATGATTGGTATGGAACCATTTGAAGCTTTGTATGGCAGGAAGTGTAGATCGTCTGTGTGTTGAGAAGAAGTGGAGGAGAAGCAGCTGTATTCTCCAAACAACATCTCAAACGACGGCGTTTCAAGCCCTACGCTACCAAAACAAGCTACGAATGTTTTCACCACCGACCAGCTGCTAGTCCACAACTAGCTTTTGCCTCAACACTCAAAAACACGAAAACATCCAGAATTGCTCAACAAACGAAATGGAACCCGAAAATGCAACTCAAAACAGAGATCTAAACCACAAAATCTCATGATCAACCGATTAATTCCAACAATTAATCCTGAATACAAAAATCAGGTCTCACATTGAGTATCCATCTTGGACAGAAAAGAGAAACAGGTGCGGAATAAGACCATTCCTTTGGTAATGGTCCAATGGAGCAAGAATGGTAGATAAGAAGCAACTTGGGAGTTGGAAGAGAAAATGAATGCGAGTGGCCACATCTGTTTGAGTAGATGTTGCATTTGTTTCCAGTAGCTAGGTTTGATTATGTTGTTTGTTCCAATTATCTTGAACTCTTGGTTAGTAGCCTCTCGGTGAGTGTTAATTCGCTGCTGTTTGTTTTGGTGCATAGCGGGATTTTCCTAGTGTTGATTTTGTGTTGATGTTTTGGTTCAGTTCTGGATTTGTTTCTGGATTTTGAGGACAAAATCTTGTTTTAGTGGGGGAGGAATGTGAGACCCGAAAGTCTATTGGATTAATTTAATTAATTAATCGGGTTTGGCATAGACCAGATTTGACTTGAACAGATCTGGGATGAGTCAGCTTTGAGCTGGTATGCTTGGTGAAGCTATCGGGTCAGATTTGATATCGGAAACAACTCTGGGAAGTTTGGGAATTTTGCGGAGTAGCAATCAGATTTGAGGGTTGATCAGATCTGGAGGTGAAATCTGGTTATCGCAGGCAGTTGTGGACGCGCTAGTGTTTTCTTAGCGGGTAACGAAACGGCATCGTATTGAAAGAAACCAGATTTGAGTTCAAGCGTGTTAGTGTTTAGTAGACAGGCCGATGCTGTTCAGAGATTTCAGATTTGGCGGGTTTTGTGAGTCAGATATGAGGGTGCTGGCGTGGTTGCGATGCGGCGCCTTTTAGTTATTCAGACTTGGATAGCGGGATACCATGTCCTGGTGAGCGAGCGGTCTTTGGTGTGATGTCGTTTGGATAAGTTCCAGGTCTGTTTGGGGCGTAGAGTTCAGATCTGGAGTGATACTCAGATCTGAGTTGGGATCAGCTTTGGATCTTACGTTGTCTGTGGCTGTTTTCTATCAGATCTGGGAGACTTAAGTATATATGTTGAGGACTTTGAGTTTGGTCTCGCCATTATCTCTTTCCGAGACTTAGAAATATTCTCGTAATCTTACCCTGTCGCGATACCCTAGCTACTGTTCACCGTAGTTTATTTCCTTCGACTGTCGGTGGTAGACAGCTCCGACGGACACAAGATTGGTAGCGCTGGACTCCTCTTGTTAAGGAGATTCTTCTCATACCTATTTCGCAGACTTGGGATTAGCTGGAGGAAGATCGTGAAGGAAATCTTCTGTGTAGTCTGTTAGCATAAGCGCAGATTTGATTCTGACGTTCAGGTAGCTCGTTGGGTAAGTGTTAATTTCCTACCTGGTGCTTTATTTAGAGGTGCTGGTTTAACTAGAGTAGTAGGACCGAGCTGATGGAGCTCGTAGCTCTCAGTTCGTATGTTTTGTGTTATCGTCCCTGAGCCTGTGTTGTGTTCTTGGTTAGCAGGTTTCAGATTTGGTTGCTCGGGACTTTGTTTGTGGTAATTATAGCTCAGAGCTGAGGTACGGATGTGAGCTTGTTTTACAGCGTTGGATGTGGCATGGATATATGTGTTTGCTTGCTGATCTGCTGTACTGTGTATGCTATTCGTTGGCTGTTGTATTCCATTGCATTCCGTTGCATGAACATACACGCATTATTCATATTGAGCTCAGATCTTGTTTAGTTGTGCCTTGTTATCTTGATTTGTGTATACCAGGATGCTTGAATTGGAGGACGAGCGGGTAACTCCTGTATACCTCATCTCCCTGCTGGGATCTGTTAGCCACTATGAGCGGAGTGGGTAGCTCCCACATCTCATGAGCTGGGCAACAGCAGGTTGAGTGAATTGTTGTGCATATGGTACCGTGTGTTGAGACGAGTGTGTAGCTCCCATATACTCACACACCCCATGGCCACTATCTTGCAGTGATCTGTTGTCGTTGTTGAGTTGTTTCTTGATATTCCTTTGGCTCCCTGTTTTCGGTGGTAGCCTTGTTTCATGCATGGATTTCGCATTTTATATATTGCTATCTTACTGCTGTTTTTTAGTTGCTCTATGTACTGGGGTTTGACCCCATGTCCCTATGGGGCTGGTTGTCTTGTTTTCCTGTGTGTGTTTTCAGGTTACCATGGTTTCACCGCTGGTCGTGGAGTTGATCCAGCTGGTAGTGCCCCAGGAGGTGGATAGAGTGTCCCAGTTATATTTATTATGTATTTAAATTTGGGAGTCACTCTATGTTTGTATGTTAGCTATGTTGTATTTGGTTTTCGAACATTATAAAACCTTTATTTTGAATAATACTGTATTTCGAATAATATTTTCAAAGTCAGGCCATAAAGCGAAAATTTAGCCACTATTTTATTGCTTCCGCTATTGTTTTGCGTGGTTTATCTCTGAGTTGAGCACGAGGCCTGACAACAGCTTGCACCAACTCTCCTAAGCTGATCGCTAAACAGGTCACATGATACAATCCAGCTCAGTGCTCAACTTGCTGTCCAACTCGAAACTAATCTGCTCAACCAGCTCACACCAAAGCTGGTCTTGGTTCACCATCAAAACCACCATCATGCCTCTAAGCTGGAACCAGATTACACTGGACTGACTAACACCAAATCAGCAGCACAACTGGTCTCTAATTTCAAATCGATGTACAATTAAGTACATAATACCATCTCAGCCCATCGTTGACTTCGCTGAACCTGAAACAGTTTACGTCAACCAGCTCGCGTGAAACCTTAGACTAGCTGGCAGCAAAACTATTTCCTATCAACCCAAATCCTTAAGCTGCAACATCTCTACTGATATATATCATCAATCAGCTTTGATTATCAGTGCTTAAAACCATGCTTCCAACCAATGATAATCTGCACTGAAACCCGAACAGCTTGTAATATCAGCTTAGCACAATACCCTGGACCAGAACGCATCTAAGCTGGTCTCTTCACCAGTAGATTACCAAGCTGAATATCTCTATTGGCTAATCACTACTCCAATCTGAATAACTCGATAATTATAATCTTATAACTTCCAGTCCTCACATTCTCCCCAACTAGAAAAAGGATTTCTTCCTCGAAATCAAACCACAGCTACAGACCAGAACTGAAATAATACCAGAAAACCGTCCAAAATTGAAATATGGAAAAATCCAGCATTTATCAGTGCTCTCCCATATGCCACTAACCAAGAGTACAAAATAACTCCAAACATTGGCCATCAAGCAATCGATTACCTGAGTCAATACAATGCATAATCAAACAGATGAAGCCACTCCTGTCTCATCTTGTTTTCTACCTTTTAGGTAGCCTCTTCTCTGCCATTCTTGCTCCACTGAATCATTACCAACGGAATGGTCTTGTTTCTAAATTGTTTCTCTTTTCTGTCCAGAATCTGCATTGGATACTCAACATAGCTCAAAGTTTGATCTAGCTCAGCTTCATCGGTTCTTAACACATGTGAAGGGATCTTCTCATATTTCCTCAACATGGACACATGAAACACGTCATGCATCGCTGCTAACTTACCATTGAGCCTAATCTCATCATGCTCTTGAAAGGTGAAACTCGCAAAAACACTCGATCACCAACTTGAAACTCTAAAGTCCTATGCCTCTTTTTAGCATAGCTAGCTTGACGATCTTGTGCAGCCTTCATTCTACTCCAAATTAACTCATTCTGATCCTTCATATGCTGCACAAATTCAGGGGTAGACAGTTGTTTCTCTTCAACTTATTCCCATCAAATCAGCGACTTTCACTTTCTATCGTACAAGACCTCGAATGGTGCCATCCCAATAGTCACTTGGTAGCTGTTATTTTATGAAAACTCCACCAGGGATAAAGAATCCAACCAGCCACTACTGAAATCCATCACAACCGCTTACAGCATCCTCCAAAGTCTGTATAGTTCTCTTAGTTGGCCATCTATCTGAGGGTGATACGCGGTACTCATAGCGAATCTCGACCCCATCGCTGCTTGCAACACTTCCTAAATCTGGAAGTAAATCTAGGATCTCTATCAGATACATCTATACCGGCACTCCATGCTATCTAACCACATTGTCAATGTATAGTCTCGCCATTTTCTTCATATAACACCTTACATTGTAGGGACTGAAGTTGGCTGACTTAAAAATCTGTCAATCACCACCCAAATCGCATCACATCCCCTGTTCTATTGAGGTCAGTGGGTCACAAAATCCATAGCAATGTTCTCCCAATTCCACTGAGGCACCTCTAAACTTTGTAGCAATCCGCCAGGTCTCATCCTCTCGGACTTGACCTATTGGCAATTCAAGCATCGTGCTACAAATCTAGAAATATCGTGCCTCATGACTTCCCACCAATAGTGAGATCTCAAGGCAAGTTACATCTTCTTCTCCCCGGAAGTACACCGTACCGACTACAATGGGCCTCGTTCAAGATACAGGTCTATCAGATTTGGAACCACTAGTCTACCACGAAATCTCAGACATCCATCAGGAGCAACAGTAAAATCATCTGACTGAATGTTCCGGGCTTTCATCCTTAACTCATGGATGTACTGCTCAGTCCTCTACAATTTGTGGTTCAACCTAAAAAGAATAAACTACAAAGTACTGATCGTTCGACTGGAAACTCCATCCATAAGTCCCCAAATGCTCATGGACATTCGATATACTCAACGACGTTAACATCGTTGGCTGAGCTTTCCTAATCAAAGCATCTGCCACTATGTTCATTCGCTCAGGCTGATACTGAATCTCACGGTCAAAATCCTTGAGTAATTCCATCGAACAACACTGCCTCATGTTCAAATCAGACTGAGTGAAGATATACTTCAAGCTCTTGTGGTCGGTGTACACAAAAATATCTCACCATATAGATAATGACGCCAAATTTTCAAAGCAAAAACAATTGCCACCAACTCCAAATCGTGACCGGGGTATCTGGTATCATGGGTTTCAATTGTCGAGATGCTTAAGCTATCACTCGCCCATTATGCATCAACACACAACCCAAACCACTCAGAGAAGCATCAGAGCATACAACAAAAACTCCAGAACTCGAAGGTAAAGCCAACACAGGAGCAGTAGTCAACTTCTCCTTGATAAAAAAACTAGAATCACACTCGTTTGTCTAAGTAAATCTCCTATCTTTCCGGGTCAACTGTGTCATCGGCCTGGAAATTGAAGAAAATCCCTTGATGAAACGCCTATAATATCCAGCCAAATCCAAGAAACTACATATTTCAGAAACATTCCTAGGTCGCTCCCAGTCAAGAACTGCCTCAACCTTACTAGGATCCACCGAAATACCTTGTGAAGAAATGACATGACCCAAAAAGATCATCCTATCCAACCAAAATTCACACTTAGTGAACTTTGCATACAGCTGCGAGTCTCTGAGTGTCTGCAACACTAATCTCAAATGCTGCTTATGCTCTCTTTTATTCCTCTAGTACACAAGAATGTCTATGAAGACAATCACGAATGATCAATATACTCACCAAAGACGCGGTTCATCAAATCCATGAAGACAGCAGGGCAATTCATCAATCCGAACGGCATCACAAGGAATTCATGATGTACGTATCTAGTTCGAAACACCGTCTTCGCTACATCAGAGTCTCTAATCCACAAATGGTGATACCAAGATCGCAGATCAATCTTGGAGTATACTGCTGATCCCTACATCCGATCCAAAAGATCATCAATCCTTGGTACTGGGTACTTATTCTTTACTGTCTCTTTATTCAGCTGTCAAAAGTCAACACACATTCTCATAGATCCATCCTTTTTCTTCACAAATAGAATCGGAGCTCCCCAAGGCGACATACTCTGTAACGACTGGACTTTTCTCAAAAGAAAATTTAGAAATTTGGGGTTCGAATTGAAAGACCCAAAAATTTCAATCTTAATAAACATAAAAGTCGTTACTAAATTCTGGACTAAATTGCGAATAAACACAATTCATTACTGCTGAATGCGGAACAATTGTAACAATGAAGAAAATCAGCTTGAAGGATAAACCAAACGCTGAACTAAATCCTCTGCTGATCTTAAAACACACGCGGAACTGAAATACCAGCTGATAAAAATACAAGTGAACTTGCACATATCTTTACACCAAACGTTCATACAGATTTCTACAAAATGAGAAACTAGAAACCTGCTAACATACAAAACCAAACCAATGTTCTGTACATCAAAATATGAAAAGAAACAATGGAAGATGCCCACGAACACATCCACCCTTTCTGATCATCTCCCTCCAGCACTTACTGCTGATCACCTGCACTCAATGAAAACTAGTGAGCCGAAGGCTCTGTTGGGATCCGGATCGCGCCCCCCGGCGAGGCAGCGGAAGAACAGAAAATACATGTGCCGGGTAGACGATCAATACGATAATACAAAACAATTCTATGACATTCATAGGGTGTTTTAGGGAATACCTTGCTGGCACTTGTGCCTGGCTCCAACCGGAATTACAAGAACGCCGGCTCTTCACGGTAGGTGTCGTTAGATCCGTCAATCAGGTCCACGACCGGAATCGATCTCCCTCCAATCAGCCTGCACTAGAAGGATGAAGGATTTTATCGCCAACGAATTCTCCTAGAAAAACTAGCCGGAACAAGTCCGGCGAGCGGCGGCGGCGGCGGGCGGCGCACGACGGCGGCGTGAGGTCGAAGAGGAAGAGAGGGGGCGGCGGCCACTCTAGCTATTAGGTTTAGGGTTTATGAGAGTCTAATATTAATTATGAAGTCTACTCTACATTAAATAGATATTAGTGTTGGACTTGGACCGGCGCAACGGGCCCGGGTCCAACGGATGAACATTCAGTTCATCTCCATCACCAAGACTTCATCGTAACTCCGATCGCCGATCAGATCAGACCGTTTGACTCAGTTTCCAAAACTGAATACTATGATCTGAAAAACCATTTTCAGAACCCCAGTGCAAAATGATCGTTTTGCCCCTCAACATCGGCAATTCACGATTTGACCTCTGTGGACCTTTTAGGAAGTCGCACTCCCAAAATCCTCTTAGTATGCTCAACACATTGAGCTGAGTATCCGTGCGGGAATCTCGAATCCAGTACTTGTGTGACCCTCAATGGTTCAGGGATACAGCTAGTCGTGGGCCCACAACCATTGTGGCTCCTGAATCACAATTCCGGACTTGCCCATCGGATCATGGTAAAGCGTCTAGCAACATCGCCCCATGATCCCCTAGGTATCACTAATAGTGCCTGCAAGAACCAGTTGGTCGTGGTTAGCGTGCAGTACGGTCCTTTCAACCCATATATCCCGATCAGATCAACGACCATTGGTAAATCGAGAGTCGGTATAGATCCGATAGCTATGCGTACATCTTGGAGATCGAATAGTGACATCGCGAGTGTAACTAAGTAAACACATTTACCTAAAACACTTCTAGTACTCTAGCCAGAGATTTATACACTATTATCGCCTCAGATAGCATAGTATATCCACGCATGTCTGCGAGCGGTGAATCCTCGACAACGATGCATCGACTCCTACATGCATCGGGGTCTCACCCAATCCCGACGCCTCATGACCCCAAGTGAGTCGGCAACCGGGTCAAAGTGAGGACTAATCAGTACAACCAAGACCTCGGACATATCCACTCGACAAATGGTAACCACTTGGAAAGTTCGAACGAGGGTAGTTCGATAGATCACCAGGTCACTATCTATCTGCGTGCTCAGAACATCACAATGTTCCCTACCAATGAAACATGGTACTTCGCATCGCAGATACTAGTCTCAAACTCGGGCGGCCTTATCCTCATTTTGACGGCCCAATCGACTAGGAACATGTTCAGAATACACAGTGACTATTAGATGTGTTTCATGATAGCCGTCATACCCACTATCACATCTAACATACACTTTAGTGTATTCTAGGTCTTTACTCAACGCAATTGTAAATCATCATACACACAATGAAAGTAAAGAATGCAAAATAATAAATGCGAATATCATATATAAAGATTGTCATATACAAGAGTCTATAAACCCACACGCCACAAGTTGGCTAGTTGGGCATCTACTCTAACAATCTCCCACTTTCCCTAAAGCCAACTACTCATCTGACGCAGTCCCATTGTTTCGCGATGTTTTTCAAACAACGGTCCAGGCAAGGGCTTCCCTTTTAGGAAGTCGCACTCCCAAAATCCTCTTCGTATGCTCAACACATTGAGCTGAGTATCCGTGCGGGAATATCGAATCCAGTACTTGTGTGACCCTTAATGGTTCAAGGATACAGCTAGCCGTGGGCACACAACCATTCTGGCTCCTGAATCACAATCCGGACTTGCCCATTGGATCATGGTAAAGCGTCTAGAAACATCGCCCCATGATCCCCTAGGTATCACTGATAGTGCCTGCAAGAACCAGTTGGTCGTGGTTAGCGTACAGTACGGTCCTTTAAATCCATATATCCCGATCAGATCAACGACCATTGGTAAATCTAGAGTCGCTATAGATCCGATAGCTATGCGTACATCTTGGAGATTGAATAGTGACATCACGAGTGTAACTAGGTAAACACATTTACCTATAAAACTACTAGTACTCTGGCCAGAGATTTATACACTATTATCCTCTCAGATAGCATAGGATATCCACGCATGTCTGCGAGCGGTGAATCCTCGACAACGATGCATCGACTCCTACATGCATCGGGGTCTCACCCAATCCCGACGCCTCATGACCCCAAGTGAGTCGGCAACCGGGTCAAAGTGAGATGCCTATCATGTAGAGTCTCAATGACGTTTCGAGTCGTGAGTACTAATCAGTACAACCAAGACCTCGGACTTATCCACTCGACAAATGGTAACCACTTGGAAAGTCCGAAGGAGGGTAGTTCGATAGATCACCAGGTCACTATCTATCTGCATGCTCAGAACATCACAATGTTCCCTACCAATGAAACATGGTACTTCGCATCGCAGATACTAGTCTCGAACTCGGGCGGCCTTATCCTCATTTTGACGGCCCAATCGACTAGGAACATGTTCAGAATACACAGTGACTATTAGATGTGTTTCATGATAGCCGTCATACCCACTATCACATCTAACACACACTTTAGTGTATTCTAGGTCTTTACTCAACGCAATTGTAAATCATCATACACACAATGAAAGTAAAGAATGCCATATAATAATTGCGAATATCATATATATAAAGATTGTCGTATACAAGAGTCTATAAGCCCACATGCCACAAGTTGGCTAGTTGGGCATCTACTCTAACAATCTCCCACTTGCCCTAAAGCCAACTACTCATCAGACGCAGTCCCATTGTTTCGCGATGTTTTTCAAACAAGGGTCCTGGCAAGGGCTTCGTAAGTGGATCAGCAACGTTGTCCGCAGAGGCGACTCTCTCAACTGCTATGTCACCTCTAGCCACAATATCCCGGATTATGTGGTATCCATTAGGAATGACGCCCAACTCTTGGACGAAATTCCTTATCCAAACGGCCTCCTTAGCAGCAGCTGATGCTGCGATGTACTCAGCCTCAGTGGTTGAATCCACGATGGTGTCTTGCTTGGAACTCTTCCAAGAGACAGCACCACCATTGAGCATGAATACAAATCCAGAGGTTGATTTCGAATCATCCACGTCATACTGGAAGCTAGAATCAGTGTAGCCTTCCAGTTTCAGTTCACCACCCCCGTAGACCATGAACATATTCTTAGTCCTTCGTAAGTACTTAAGAATATCCTTCACGGCCTTCCAATGCAATTGGCCGGGGTTGGCCTGGTAGCGGCTCGTGACACTCAGAGCATAAGCGACATCCGGTCTAGTCGAGATCATCCAATGCAACTGGTCGGGGTTGGCCTGGTAGCAGCTCGTGACACTCAGAGCATACGCGACATCCGGTCTAGTCGAGATCATGCCATACATAATACTACCTATTGCCAAGGCATATGGTACATGTGCCATACTCTCTATCTCTTCATCAGTCTTTGGACACATAGACTTAGATAGAGTGACCTCGTGGCACATATGTAGGTGTCCTCTCTTGGACTCTTCCATAGAGAACCTCTTAAGTATGGTATCGATGTAGGTAGCTTGGGTGAGTCCGAGCATCCGTTTAGATCTATCCCGATAGATCTGTATTCCAAGAATATAGGATCCTTCACCCATGTCCTTCATCGAAAATCTACTAGACAACCATACTTTAGTTGACTGTAGCATTCCTACATCATTCCCAATGAGTAGAATGTCGTCAACATAAAGTACGAGGAATGTCACAGCGCTTTTAACTACTTTCTTGTATACACATGGCTCCTCGGGATTCTTGATGAAACCGAATTCCTTAATTGTTTCATCGAATCTCAGGTTCCAACTTCGTGATGCTTGTTTGAGACTGTAGATCGATCTTTGAAGCTTGAATACCTTATGCTCGCTTCCGACAGATGTGAAACCCTCAGGCTGCGTCATATAGATCTCTTCCTTAACGTTTCCATTAAGGAACGCAGTTTTCACATCCATTTGTCATATCTCATAGTCGTACCATGCGGCTATGGCTAACAAGATTCTAATTGACTTGAACATTGCGACTGGCGAGAAGGTTTCATCATAGTCAACACCTTGCCTTTGAGTGTAACCTTTCGCGACCAGTCGTGCCTTGTATTTCATTACCTTACTATCAGGCCCAAGTTTCCTCTTGTATACCCATTTACACCCAATAGGAACAATTCCTTCGGGAGGGTTAACTAGAGTCCAAACTTGGTTAGCATGCATTGAGTCAAACTCAGACTGCATTGCTTCAAGCCACAGATTAGAATCAGCATCAGAAATTGCCTCCTTGAAAGTTCTTGGATCAGATCCAACAACTTGATCACCTTGATCATTTTCAAGGAGAAAACCATATCTCTCGGGAGCCCTAGGAATCCTTTCGGACCTCCTAGGTGAGATCATTTCTGGTACTGGCTCTGTAGGTGCAGGAGACTCACCTGGTACTTCAATTGGATCTCGAACCTCTTCGAGTTCTACTATTCTGCCCTTTCATCAAGTAGAAATTCCCTTTCCATAAAGGTGGCATTCCTAGAAACAAACACTTTTGTTTCGCTCGGATAGTAGAAGTAGTATCCAATGGAATTCTTTGGATACCCAATGAAGTAGCATAAGATGGATCTCGTATCCAGCTTATCTCCCACTGTCTGCTTCACGTAAGCAGGACATCCCCAAATCCTCATATATGAGTACTTGGGTGGTTTGCCCATCCATATCTCATACGGAGTTTTATCCACTGCCTTGGTGTGGACATTGTTCAACAACATTACCGCCGTTTCGTGCGCATAGCCCCAAAACGAGGTAGGAAGTTCAGTGAAGCTCATCATAGATCGAACCATGTCCAAAAAGGTCCGATTACTAAGCTCCGCTACACCATTGAGCTGTGGTGTGGCCGGAGGGGTCCACTGTGCAAGAATCCCATTCTCTTTTAGATAATATTGAAATTCAGCACTTAAGTATTCACCACCTCGATTGGATCGAAGTGCTTTAATACTTTTGCCTAATTGATTTTCTACTTCAGCCTTGAATTCTTTGAACCTTTCAAAGGATTCAGACTTGTACTTCATCAAGTACAAGTACCCATACCTAGAGTAATCATCGGTAAAGGTGATGAAGTATGTGCGACCATATTTAGTACCAATACAAAACGGGCCGCACACATCAGTATGGATCAAATCAAATAGGCCTTGAGCACGCTCACCCTTGCCCTTGAAGGGTTTCTTGGTCATCTTTCCCTTAAGACAAGATTCACAAGTCGGTAGGGAGTTCATGTCTGACAGATCAAACAAGTCACTCTTCGGAGCCGCAATGGTTGCAGGCCCACGGCTAGCTGTATCCCTGAACCATTGAGGGTCACACAAGTACTAGACTCATGATTTCCGCATGGAAACTGAGCTCAATGTGTTGAGAATAGGAAGAGGATTTTAGGGAGTGCGACTTCCTAAAAGTCAACAGGGGTCAAATTGCGAATTCCCGCTGTTGAGGGGCAAAACTGTCATTTTGGGCTAGGTATCTGAAAAATTGTTTTTCACGTCATAACATTCAGTTTTGGAAACTGAGTCGATCGATCCGATCTGATCGTCGATCGGAGTTATGATGAAAGCGTGGTGATTTAAATGAACCGAATGTTCATATATGGACTTGGGCCTGACCCAAGTCCAATGGGCCGGTTCAAGCCCATCTATACTAATTATATCTTAGTACTCTATTAGGGCCTTAATCACACTAATACACAACATAACCCTAGCTCCAATCACCTTGGCCGCCGCCCCCACTCCACCTCTCCTACCTCTCGGCCGCGCCTCTTGCCACGCGCCGTCGCCGCCCCTCGCCGGACTTGTTCCGGCCATCGTGAAGAGGTGTTTCCGATCGTGCCAAAATCCATCAGCTTTCTAGTGCAGGCTGATTGGAGGAAGATTGAATCCGGTCGTGGACCTGATTGGAGAATCTACCGCCGCCTACAGTTTGAAGTGCCGGTTTCCTCGTGAAACTGGTCGGAGCCAGGCGCCTAGAAGCCAGCAAGGTAATTATCTACGAACACCCTATGAATGTTTGTAGATTTTATTGAATGTATTGAACACTTTCCG
>KV012652.1:744-31603 GCA_001598015.1 Dorcoceras hygrometricum
GTGGTTGCCAATCACGGACCTGGGTCCATTCCTAGGGGTAATGCAATATGCAATGCAATCCTATTACAAAGCTTTCCGGTTTTACAGATCTTCGGTCTTCAATATTTTGATCGTCATTGTCCACCGTCTTCGGATGTCCTCCCACTAAATCTAGTAATTTTACATTTAAATTTACCATGACATACAAGGGATACATTTATCAAGGGGTGGGAACGGGCCATAAACAGGCCCACTTAAATGATAATCAAAATATATTACAAAACCGAATCACAAAAACCTATCGCATACACCTAACAAATTGGGCACGCCTCTCGATCATCCCAATCATGCAGATAATCTAATTAACATGCATAAATTAAATAATCCTATTATTTATCGCAAAATCATATTTTGATCATAAAATCGCATTTTATAATAAAATCGTATTTTGTCGATAAAATCGAATTTTAATCAACAAAATCATATTTCATTGTAAAATCATATTCTATAATTAAAATCATTTACTAATTTTAATTGTATCAAATTGGGCTTAAAACAATTCTAGGCCCAAAAATCTCAAAATTTAATCGACCAAAACGGGCCCGATATCGAACACCGGCCCGAAAACTTCACGGGCTGCCCGGGACAAGCCCGGACTAAACCTAGAAGAAATCAGCCGTCACGACATCGCCGGAGCTTCGCCGGAGCGGCGGCAGGCGGTGGCGGCGCCACACGAAAATCTTCGCACGGCAGCCGCGCGACGTCGCGCCAAGCGCGACGCACGGCCGCGCGCAAAGCATCGCATGTCGCTCGACCAGCAAGCTTCGCCCATGGCGGCACGTCTCCAGCCATCGTCGCCCTCCTCGCGCGACCAGCGCTCGACCAACGATGCAGCAGCGACCGGCCAACAGCGTGCGATCTTGCACGGCACAGCGGCGAGGGAGGCGGCAGATTGCGCAACGTTTGCGCGAAGCGGCGCGACCAGCGCTCGCCTCCATCACGATCTGATCGGCGATGATAGGCGCAACAACCTGCGCGAAGCAGCGCCAACGATCCGGCCACCATGCGCAACTCGTGCGCATGGTATCGCGCGACATGCGCGCGAACTCGCGCGGTAGCTAGCGCCGCCTCATGCGGCGGCGGCCCGGTGGCCGAGATCAATCCTAAGATTTGATTTGAATCTGAAATTCGATGTTAGATACAATTATGGCAATATCGTATTGATCAGATCCGAAAACCTGGCTCTGATACCACTGTTGGCATAGCCGCGGCGGATCCGGATCACGCCTCTCGACGTGGCAGCGGAAGAATAAAAACAATACCGGGAGACGATCAATACAATAAATAACAAACATTCTATGACATTCATAGGGCGTTTAAGATTGCTACCTTGCTGGCAACTCGTGCCTGGCTCCGACCAGTTTCTTGAGGAAACCGGCACTTCACGGTAGATTGCGGTAGACAACGTCAATCAGGTCCACGACCGGAGACGGGATTCCTTCGTCAGCCTGCACTAGAAAGCCTGACGAGATCGGCGCGGACGGATTCTCGTCGTCGAGTTGGCCGGAACAAATTCCGGCGACTCGAAGCGGCGGCGGCGGTTTTGTGAGAGGAGGGAGGCGGCGCTTTAAGCTCTAGGTTTAGGGTTGATTGTATCAAGAGTTCTTAGATTAAAGCCTAAGTCTACATTAAGTAGACTTAGTGATGGGTTTGGATCCGGCCCAACGGGCCCGGGTCCAACGGATGAACATTCAGTTCATCCCCATCATCGAGACTTCATTATAACTCCAATCGCCGATCAGATCGGACCGATCGATTCAGTTTCAAAAACTGAATGCTATGATCCGAAAAACAATTTTTCAGAACCCCAGTGCAAAATGACCGTTTTGCCCCTCAACATCGGCAAATCACGATTTGACCTCTGTTGACTTTTAGGAAGTAGCACTCCCCAAAATCCTCTTCGTATGCTCAACACATTGAGCTGAGTATCCGTGCGGGAATCTCGAATCCAGTACTTGTGTGACCCTCAATGGTTCAGGGATACAGCTAGCCGTCGGCCCACAACCATTGTGGATCCGGAATCACAATTCCGGACCTGCCCATCGAATCATGGTAAGAGCGTCTAGCAACATCACCCCATGATCCCCTAGGTATCACTGATAGTGCCTGCAAGAACCAGTTGGTCGTGGTTAGCGTACAGTACGGTCCTTTCAATCCATATATCCCGATCAGATCAACGAACATTGGTAAATCGAGAGTCGCTATAGATCCGATAGATATGCATACATCTTGGAGATCGAATAGTGACATCGCGAGTGTAACTAGGTAAACACATTTACCTAAAAAACTTCTAGTACTCTGGCCAGAGATTTATACACTATTATCCCCTCAGATAGCATAGGATATCCACGCATGTCTGCGAGCGGTGAATCCTCGACAACGATACATCGACTCCTACATGCATCGGGGTCTCACCCAATCCCGACGCCTTACGACCCCAAGTGAGTCGGCAAACGGGTCAAAGTGAGACGCCTATCATGTAGAGTCTCAATGACGTTTCGAGTCGTGAGGACTAATCAGTACAACAAAGACCTCGGACTTATCCACTCGAAAAATGGTAACCACTTGGAAAATCCGAAGGAGGGTAGTTCGATAGATCACCAGGTCAATATCTATCTGCAATTTTGAAAGTCGTGTGCACCACTCGCAATGGAAAACTTTCAAAATAGATTTAACCTTATCGTAGCAGTTGTCACGAAACGATTGACCAATAGCTTTCTTCTCCTCATAAAGTCATGTCGAACAACTGATATAACTTCAGAATAATATTACGATTCGTCCTCCCTGTGTCTGCACGAATCTATCAGAAACACAGACCAAATCTAAAGCAATTTAAAACAAGCAAATTATGACACAACAATAAAGAATAGGTTTTTCCATTTACAGATCTAACAATTTCTTTGCCTCAAATGCTGACTAGTTTTCAAATAATTATGTATTTGGTGGTTTCTTTAACCCAAGATGAGAATCACGGTTCTGTGTTCAGACATTAGAAACTGGATAAGGAACATTGAACAGCATGCTTCTGATAATGTCAACAAGATACTGGTAGGGAACAAGGCAGACATGGATGAAAGCAAGAGGGTAATTTTCCTGATCGCATTTTTCAGTTCTACGAATAATTCCTTGTATAGATACTACTGTATTGCACAAAATAAACCATTTTCCATTGCTTTATAAAATATCATCCTCGCTAAGAATTAGAAAGTGTGTCAAGAATCAACAATAAAGTGATATCTAAACCTCTCATGCCCTATTTTCCAAGAAAAGGGACATTTGCAGATTTCGGGACAAAATTGTTTAGACACAAGTACAATGAGCTTTACAGGATATTTTGGATGTTTCAATGAAATATTAAGAGAAGTCAAGATTACCTTATAAAGGTACAAAACCATGTAAAAGAGAGTGTCAGACATAAGTTTCTTATGCACTAGACTAATTGATTTGCCTGGATTCTTTATTTTACGAAACTGATTTTCCCATGATTGCATATTTTTTAGGCTGTACCGACGTCCAAGGGCCAAGCACTCGCTGATGAATATGGAATCCAATTCTTTGAAACTGTAAGCTTCCTCGTGTCCTCTCTATAGACACTTTAAAAATGCAGTAAATGTAGATTTAAACGAAATTTGAACTGCACTGCTGCAGAGTGCAAAAACAAACCTGAACGTGGAACAGGTTTTCTTTCGATAGCAAGAGATATAAAACAAAGGCTTTCAGACAACGACTCCAGAACTGAGGTGAATTTCTCTACTTTGATTTAATTCTTAAAATCAAGAGTTACACGGACGGATGCGGAAGTGGATGGATGGATTGGAGGTCGGCTTCGAGCAAGAGCTGCGCTTCAACGCTTGGGAATATAGAATAGGGAATTAGGGATTTGGAAGCTCACGGGCATTGTTTAAATGTTTTATTATTTCTTTAATTTTAATTTTAATTTTTTTTATTATTTTAATCGGGACGGTTTCGGGAGTTCGGGGATTAGTAATTTGAATTTCCCCGAAATCTAAACCGAAACCGAAAAAACCCCCAAACCGCCCCCATTCGGTTTTTCCCCACGGGGGCCCGAACCCGCGGGGAAAATTGCCATCCCTACTCAGCAGTTGACATCCAGATTTAGTGAATCTTTATAATAAAATTGGTCAACTGCTTCGCTACTGGTTGTATCTTCTACTGCTGCGACTGGTTATTTCCTGTCGACTGGATATACTGTAGCTATCTGCTGGTTTCTCTTAGAAGAAGTACCTGCTGGTTTTATCATCACAAACCATCGACTGAATCTTATCGCGAAGGCAAAACGCTGTCGTATCCATTTATCCAAACGACATCGTTTTGCTATCGCTAACTTCAAGTACCAACTGCTGGTTCAACTGTAGCTCACTGCTGATTGTGATGATGTCACTGATGATGTCATCATCGCTGATTCCAGCTCTTGCGCTTCAATATCAACTGCTGATATTTTTGACGTCATCTTTGCTGTTTATAGCTTCCTCCAGTAGATAAGCTGACATCATCAACGCTGCTAGTCCATTTATTCCAATCAGCAATGCTGACATCATCGTTGCTGATCACAGCTTTCTCCAGTATATATGCTGACGTCATCATCGCTGATTCTAGATCTTGTTAGCGCTCCAGCTGGTTTAAGTTCTCTTAGCAATTATCACATCTGCTGGTCTAATTTGGCCTCCGCCTGATTACGAACAACCGACTCAACTTTGGACGTCTCCATTGCTAATCCAGCTGCCCTCTAAGTGATGAATCAAACCAGCTGTGAACTTTATCTTTTCTCCTCACGACTGGACAGACTTCTACTGTTCATCTTCTTTGCGCAATATACTTTTTCCTGTTGATATCTGCACACTTCGTAGATTTGTTAGAAACACAGTAATAAGTTTTGTGTAATTCAAAATTCAATCTGGATCTGTTGACACAGATCCATCACCAGGATCGACAGAAAAGCTGGGCAGATTTAAAGAGAAGACCCTTGGCCTTCGAGGTAGGTGAAAAAGTATACCTCAAGGTTTCGCCAATGGAAGGAGTAGTTCGATTCGATAAGGCCGGGAAGCTAAATCCCCAGTATGTTGGACCATTTGAAATATTGGAAAGAGTGGGAACACTTGCCTACAAACTGGCCTTACCACCCAGTATGTCAAGAATCTGTTGGAGACAATGGCGGATCCGGATCACGTTTCCCGGGGTGCAGCGGAAGTTTAAAATTTTGCACCGGGAATAGTTCAATACATCAAAACAATCCAATAAACCATACATAGGATGTTTATCGATTGTTACCTTGCTGGCGTCTAGGCGCCTGGCTCCAACCAGATTCACAGGGAATTCTGGCTCTTGAAAGGTAGGCGGTGGTAGATCCTCCCAATCAGGTCCACGACCGGAAGCACGAGTCCTTCGTCAGTCTGCACTAGAAGAGCTGACGAAATTTCCACGGATGGAATCACCTCCAAAAGAAGATCGGAACAAGTCCGATCACGGCGGCGGCGCGGCGGTGGAGGGGCGGCGGCCGTGAGGTGGTCGAGGGAGAGGGGGGCGGCGCTAGCTAGGTGGAGGATAGGGTTATGAGAGTTCAAGTGTATAATGTGTAGCCCTAGCTCTCTTTTAATAAATAAGTGATGGGCTTGAACCGGCCCAATGGACTTGGGTCAGGCCCAGGTCCATATGAACATTTGGTTCAATCCTATCACTGCGGTTTCATCATAATCCCGATCAACGATCAGATCGGACCGATCGATTCAGTTTCCAAAACTGAATATTATGATGTGAAAATAATTTTTCAGACCACCTAGACCAAAATAGCAGTTTAGCCCCTGAACTTTGGGAAATCGCAATTTGACCCCTGTTTACTTTTAGGAAGTCGCACTCCCTAAATTCCTCCTCCTATGCTCAACACATTGAGCTCAGTTTCCGTGCGGGAATCGTGAATCCAGTACTTGTGTGACCCTTAATGGTTCAGGGATACAGCTAGCCGTGGGCCCACAACCATTGTGACTCCGAAATCACAATTTCGGACTTACCCAACGGATCATGGTAAAGCGCCTAGCAACATCGCCCCATGATCCCCTAGGTATCACTGATAGTGCCTGAAAGAATCAGTTGGTCTTGGTTAGCGTACAGTACGGTCCTTTCAACACATATATCCCGATCAGATCAACGACCATTGGTAAATTGAGAGTCGCTAGAGATCCGATAACTATGCATACATCTTGGAGATCAAATAGTGACATCACGAGTGTTACTAGGCAAACCCATTTACCTAAAACACATCCAGTACTTTGGCCAGAGATTTATCACACTATTGTCTCCTCAGATAGCATAGGATATCCACGAATGAGAGCGAGCGACGAATCCTCGACAACAAAGCATCGACAGATCAAATAGTGACATCACGAGTGTTACTAGGCAAACCCATTTACCTAAAACACATCCAGTACTTTGGCCAGAGATTTATCACACTATTGTCTCCTCAGATAGCATAGGATATCCACGAATGAGAGCGAGCGACGAATCCTCGACAACAAAGCATCGACTCCTACATGCATCGGGACCTCACCCAATCCCGCCACCTAATGACCCCAAGTGAGTCGGTAAATGTGTCAAAGTGAGGCACATATCATGTAGAGTCTCAATGACGTTTCGAGTAGTGAGGACTAATCAGTACAACCAAGACCTCGGACTTATCCACTCGACAAATGGTAACCACTTGGAAAGTTCGAACGAGGGTAGTTCGATAGATCACCAGGTCACTATCCATCTGCATGCTCAAAACATCACAATGTTCCCTACCAATGAAACATGGTACTTCACATCGCAGATGCTAGTCTTAAGCTCGGGCGGCCTTATCCTCATTTTGACGGCCCAATCGACTAGGAACGTGTTCAGAATACACAGTGACTATTAGATGTGTTTCATGATAGCCATCACATCCACTATCACATCTAACATACACTATGGTGCATTCTAGGTCTTTATCCAACACAATTGTTAACATTATAATCATAATGAAAACAAAGAATGCCATAAAGAAATGCGTATATCATATATAAAGATCGTTATACACAAGAGTCAATAAGACCCACATGCCACAAGTTGGCTAGTTGGGCATCTACTCTAACAGAATCCACAATGTCTTCCATGTCTCACAACTGAGGAGGTATATCTCGGATTCTATCCATGTTCTTGATGAAGGGCCACTCCTCGTGGAAGAAAATTTGAACCAGGGATTGAGCTATGAAGAAGTCCCAATTCGAATCGTGGATACAAAGGACCAAGTTCTTAGACGAAGAACAATTCCGTATGTTAAAGTCCAATGGTCCAACCACACCGAGCGAGAAGCCACGTGGGAAATGGAAGAGAAGATGCGGAGTCAATATCCCTACCTTTTTGATAATTCGTGGATACAAAGGACCAAGTTCTTAGACGAAGAACAATTCCGTATGTTAAAGTCCAATGGTCCAACCACACCGAGCGAGAAGCCACGTGGGAAATGGAAGAGAAGATGCGGAGTCAATATCCCTACCTTTTTGATAATCAAGGTAACCAAAGTATCGAGGACGAAACTTCTTTTAAGGAGGGAGGGATGTGAAAACCCACTAAAAAAAAAAAAAAAAGTGGGGCGGTCAAACAGATACCTTCTGGTCAAACAGATTCGTCCTATTCAAACAGCTCAAACAGCTTTGTACCGGTCAAACATCTTTGTCTCGGTCAAACAGCTTTGTCCCTGTCAAACAGCTACCTACTATTCAAACAGATACCTTCTATTCCAACAGATATCTACTATTCAAACAGATACCTCCTATTCCAACAGATACCTACTATTCAAACAGATATCTACTATTCAAACAGATTTGGTAAGGAAAAACTCAACTTTTTCCCACGAGTTCCAGCAGTTTATTCACGCGTACAGAACGGATTGTAACTGTCAATTTAGGAGGATTAATGGACGATTTACTCACCCAAATCAATGCCTAAGTTAATGATTTTGTAACAGCCATTTAATGGCCATGAAATCAGGGATTTATGGCCTTAAATGGAAGACTCTTGGTTCCCCTTGTGAGACCTGAAATGTAATTAAGATTAATTTTTTGGAATTTAATCGGTTTTGGAGATTTCTGGTAGTTCAGATCTCTGTTTGGAAGTTTGGTTTGTATTTTCGGGTCGGAAATCACATTTTGAGCAATTCTGAAAGTTTTCGTATTTTTTGGATTTTCGGGGAGAAATCTGGTTGATTGTGAAATCTGGATTTTTGGTGGAATCTGGTCGCTGGTGCCTTTGTTTTTGCGAAGCGTGTTTTGTAGCGAGAGGGCTTGATACGTCGTCGTTTTTGTGAGATCTGGTAGTCTCGTGTAGGAGAGATCTGTGCGCTAGTGTAGAGATCTGGTCTCAACGTATTTCGGGTTTAAGGATGGAACGCTGTCGTTTAGATTAGTTGCTACGACGCCGTTTTGGGTGAACGCTAGCGGGAGAGATCTGTTTTGTTAGTTAGCGTTCGAATGATCAGATTTCAGCGTCCACCTTTTAGCGCTAGTATTCAGATTTCACTTGTGGCGCGGTGCGACGTCGTTTTAGCATTAGCGCTATTAATAGCGTTGGTTTGTTGTCCAGATTTCACCGCGGTTTCGTAGCAAGCATTGTGTTTAGCTTTCCAGATTTCACCGTAGTGTGTAGCTTCATTTCATGTTAGCGTATTTCCAGCTTTTAGCGTTTTGGCCTCCAGATTTCACCGTGGTATTGGAGCGACGTCGTTTTGGGGTTTGAGCGTTGTTAGCGCGAGCGAGCGTTGCTGGTGGGATCTGTTTCTGTCGGTGGAATAATTAAACAGATTTCTCTCGTCTATATTAGAAGCATGGCTTGGCTTCGTTTTATTTCACCAGATCCCATACTTAGTAAAATTCTCCCGACTATCGTTCTCTGTTTTTCAAACCTTTGGTTACTGTTCACCGTGAGTTTCTCCGGTAATTTCCCGTCGCTTCCGGCCACCATTTTTCTTGTTCGAGGTAGCGTTGGACTCCTCTTGGAATGCTCTATCATGTCTTACTTTTTTTAGAGGCTGTATTTAGCTGGAGCAAAGGCACGAAGTTGCTGTTCACATTCGTGCGTTTCGCGGTTGCAGGTAGCTTTTCGAATTGTGATGGGATCTTGATCCTACCCTTGTTTTAAGCTCCTTGTGTTGTAGTATGACTGAGATTAGTTACTGGATTTTAGTGTTTAATTCCAGCCGTGAGCTTTTGGGTTGTTGGCCGTGATCTTTTGTGCAGGGCTGTGAGTTTGTTGTGTTTCCCTGAATCTATCTTGCGTGTGATTTTAGGAGGTTTCCATCAGATCTTACGGGCCTTCTTGTGGTGAGCGTTTAGCATAAGTAAGGTACGGATCTTGAGCTTATAATTCAGCATGGAACCTGGCTTGGATAGATTGCGAGATGGCTGTGTTTGGATTGCCGTGCGGTGTTGTTGCTCTGTGTGAGAGCTCTGTATGCTATTTATGTTTAATTGCTGTGTTGCATATGTTTATATGCTTGTGTTCCAGCATGTTGCATACACGCATGACATTCCATTTCAGTTGTGGCAGCCATTGCCTTTTCTCGTTGTTGCTTCTTTGTTTTCTTACCAGGATGCGAGGGCGAGCGGAGATTCCGCACTCTCATTTCCCTTATGCACCGAGTGGCTAGCTACCACAGTTCATAGGTTGGGTGTTGATGCATCTGGTAAGGGTGGTCGAGTAGGGGTGAGTGGGTAGCACCCACATGTCCTACACTCACCGTGGCCACATATTCTGTTGCAGTTTTCGTTGAGCTGTTGTCTCCTTTCTCATGCATAGCATCTATATTTTATTCTTGCTGTTCACTGCTGTTTTATAGATGCTCTCCGTACTGGGGTTTGACCCCATGTCCCTCTGGGGCTTGGTTGTTTTCCTTGTTTGTGTTTTTTTCAGGAAACCCAGGTTTTACAGCTGGTCGTGGTTTTAACCCAGCTGGTGGTGCCCCAGGAGGTGGTTGAGTATCCCAGTAGCGTATAGCATATTTATATGTATCAGTACTGTTAGCCAGGGGATGCCCTGCGCTTTGTTATTGTTGTTGTATTGCTATACTGTGTTGTTGTTGGCTGACAACTGCGTTTGGTTACTTTTACAAACTGGGATATATTTTGAGTATCACACTATTTTAAATTATATCGTTTAAACCGTCAGGCCAAAAGCGAAAATTTTACCCGCTTTTTGATAGCTTCCGCATGTGTTTGTGTATTTTTACTCTGATATGAGCACAAGGCCTGACATTTTTGGTATCAGAGCTTAAGTTGGGATAAGCTCACTTTCTCTGATCACACTCGAGTCTAGGCACAATGTTGTGTGTTGCATGTGCTTGACTATGTGACTACGTGCTGCATATTTCTGTGTTATATGCTGTATCTGTTCTGGTTTGCTTGATCCTGTTGAGTGTTTTTGTAGATGCCGCCTAGACGTCGTGGTAGAGGTAGGGGGAGTTTGAGGAATCAGCAGGACAGAATGAGGATAGGCGTAGTGCCCGTAGTCATACTCGTGTTAGCAACGAGGAGGAAGATGATATTGCAGCACCTCCTGAGGAGCGGATGGATGTTGTTATAGCACGGTTTCAGCGGATGAACCCTCCAGTCTTTAATGGTGATGAGTCCAGTGAGGATGCGGACTCGTGGCTCCGTAACATCATTGGTCTTTTTGATCGGGTGTAGTATGATGATGATCTTCGACTGAGTTTAGCGACCCTCTTGCTTAGGAAGGCAGCAGAGCGCTGGTGGCGAGGCGCTTCGAGTACCTTGTTAGAGACTGGTGTTGGGATCTCTTGGGACAGTTTCTGCGAGACCTTCCAACAGGAGTATGTGCCCGAGTCTTATGTGAACGCCCGGGAGCGGGAGTTCGATCATCTGGAGCAGGGTTCCATGACTGTTCGGGAGTATGCTAGAAAGTTTTCTTCTCTGTTGGCATACGTTCCCCATGTTTCTGGCTGGGAGACGGCCAAGCGGACTCGGTTTCTTGAAGGCTTGAACGAAGAGTTGTATCAGATGGTGCTGACCAGCAAACCCAAGATCTATGCTGAAGCAGTTGACACTGCTATTGATATCGAGGAGGGATTGCAGAATCGTCGTGCTCGCAGGCAACAGGCGGTGCAGGTTAGTCGTCCTGCTATTCAGGGAGCGCAGTCTTCCCAGTCCTCCCAGTCAGCCCATCAGCCGCAGCAGCAGCAGCATCAGCAGCAGGTGGCTCAGCAGTCTGGCCGTCAGAGGTTTCGACCCCGCGGTCAGCAGTTCAATAAGAAGTCGGGTTCTGGCTCTTCTGGTTCAGGCAGCTCGATTAGCAACAATTCTCGGGCTGAGTTTTGTGGCTTTTGCGGTGGAAAGCATCCATCTACGCAGTGCGTTGGTGTGCAGGGCCCCTGCAACCTTTGTGGTCAGTACGGGCATTTTGCTAGAGTTTGTCCATCAGCTGGATCACAGCAGACCGCGGCCCAGCCTCATGGTCGAGGAGGTCAGTCTAGGGGTCGTTCCCCTCAGTTTCAGCAGCCCCAATTGGGTGAGACTCAGTTTAGGCCGTTTCAGCAGCCTGGTCCGTCGCGGTTCGGACAGACGTCTCAGCCTTTCTTCTCTGGACCCCAGCATGCTCAGGTTAACGCCATCACTAGGGAGCAGGCCGAGGAGACACCGAGTCGGGTGATCGCAGGTACTTGCCTTGTTTTTGATTTTCCTGCGCGTGTGTGTTTGACACCGGTGCATCGCATTCGTTTATTTCTAATTCGTTTGTTGTTGAGCATGGTCTGTGTACCATTTCATTGCGCGATGCTGTTCAGTGTCTACCCCTAGCGGTGTGAGCTTGTTCTCCCAGGAGGTTTTGTTGGATGGTGTGTTGCGGTTTTGTGAGCATGTCCTGTTAGCGAACTTGATCCGTTTGATGCTTTGGGATTTTGATTGCATAGTTGGGATGGATGTGCTGTCCAACTATAGGGCCTCTGTGGACTGTTTCCATGGAATTGTGCGCTTTAGGCCTTTGTCTGGTGAGAAGTGGGACTTCTACGGCCATGACTCTAGATTGAAGATTCCCCTAGTCTCAGCGATGGAGATGTTTAGCTTGTTGTCCTTGGGGAATGCTGGCTTTATGATCTACGCTTTGGATGCGTCTTCTTCTTCCCGTGTTCAGCTCAGTGACGTTCCCGTGGTGCGACATTTCATGGACGTGTTCCCGAATGAGATTCCTGGTTTCCCTCCGAGGCGGGAGATTGACTTCAGCATAGAGCTGGTTCCTGGCACAGCTCCGATTTCACGTGCTCCTTATCGTCTGGCACCTGTGGAGTTGAGATAACTCAAGGTGCAGTTAGATGATTTGCTGGAGAAAGGTTTTATCCGACCTAGTATGTCACCGTGGGGAGCGCCCATCTTGTTTGTGAAGAAGAAGGATGGCTCAATGCGGATGTGCATTGATTTCCGCCAGTTGAACAAAGCCACTGTGAAGAAAAAGTACCCGTTGCCGAGAATCGATGATCTGTTTGATCAGTTGCAAGGTTCTGCGATGTATTCAAAGATTGATCTTCGTTCCGGGTACCATCAGCTGAGAGTGAGAGAACAAGATGTCGCGAAGACTGCTTTTCGTACCAGGTACGGGCATTTTGAGTTTCTGGTAATTCCGTTTGGATTGACTAATGCCCCTGCAGTCTTTATGGATTTGATGAACCGAGTTTTCCACGAGTTTATCTATCAGTTTGTGATCATGTTCATCGACGACATCTTAGTATATTCGAAGACTCCTTTGGAGCACAAGGAGCATTTGCGTTTTGTCCTTCAGACGCTGAGAGACCAGCAGTTGTATGCAAAGTTTTCCAAGTGTGAGTTTTGGTTGGATCGCGTCGTATTCTTGGGACATGTGATTTCAGCCGAGGGGATTTCAGTGGATCCCAGTAAGGTTGATGCTGTTCTGAACTGGGAGCGTCCCAAAAATGTTTCCGAGATTCGTAGTTTCTTGGGTCTGGCTGGCTATTACCGTCGCTTCATTGAGGGATTTTCCAGTATAGCAAAGCCGATGACTCAATTAACTCAGAAGGACAAGCGTTTTGTTTGGACTGAGCAGTGTGAGAATGATTTTCAACTGCTTAAGGAGAAATTGACTAATGCACCTGTGTTGGCTCTGCCGTCCGGAACAGGTGGATTTGTTGTTTGCTCTGACGCTTTGCTTAATGGATTGGGTTGTGTGTTGATGCAGAATGGTCGAGTCATTGCGTATGCCTCGCGGCAGTTGAAACCGCACGAGACTCGTTATCCAGTCCATGATTTGGAGTTAGCAGCGGTGGTCTTTGCGTTGAAGATCTGGCGTCACTACCTGTATGGCGAGCAGTTTGTGGTGTACTCCGACCACAAGAGTTTGCAGTATCTGTTTTTGCAGCCTGACTTGAACATGAGACAACGTCGGTGGATGGAGCTGCTAAAGGACTTTGATTGTGAGATCAAGTACCATCCTGGGAAGTCGAACGTAGTGGCCGATGCTTTGAGCAGGAAAGCTAGTGAGATGCTTGCGTCGTTGTACATCTCTAAGGATCAAGAGCATCTTAACACTACGGGTTGGAGATTCTACCCGGCTGAGGATTGCGTTGTGGTTTCCTCTTTCCAAGTGGAGCCACAGATTGTTTCGACTATTCGAGCAGCTCAGAGGACTGATCCGTCTATCCACGAGTTGAAGTTGAAGGTCAAGGCTGGCGAACTTGAGGATTATTCTGTCTCTTCCGATGGTTTTTTGCGTTTCTGGGGCAGGTTGGTTGTGCCCAATTTGATTGATTTGAAGGAGGAAATCCTACAGGAAGCACACTGTAGCAGACATAGTGTTCATCCTGGTGCACGGAAGATGTACCATGCTTTGAAGTCGCACTTTTGGTGGGCTGGCCTGAAGAGCGACGTGGCTGGTTTCGTTGCTAGTTGTTTGAATTGTCAGATGGTTAAGGCTGAAAGGATGAGACCTGTGGTCTGTTGCAGAGTTTGGAAGTGACCCAATGGAATTGGGAGCACATAGCTATGGATTTCGTGACGCATCTGCCTCGTTCCAGCAGAGGATGCGATGCAATTTTGGTGGTTGTAGACCGTCTGTCGAAGTCTGCACATTTTATTCCCTATGGGATGACCTTCTCGTTGAAGAAGATGGCGAAGCTGTACGTTGATTTTGTTGTTAGACTGCATGGTGTGCCTGTTTCGATCGTTTCCGATCGAGATCCGAGGTTTACTTCCAGGTTTTGGAAGAGTGTTCAAACAGCTTTGGGTACCAGATTGGCTATGAGCACAGCGTATCACCCTCAGACAGATGGCCAATCTGAGCGAACTATCCAGACGTTGGAGGATATGTTGCAAGCTATTGTGTTGGATTTCGGAGGTAGCTGGCAAGACGCGTTGTCTTTGGTTGAGTTTTCATATAATAAAAGCTATCAGGTAACGATTGGCATGGCGCCGTTTGAGGCTTTGTATGGCAGGAAGTGCAGATCGCCGGTATGTTGGGAAGAAGTGGGGGAGAAGCAGCTGTCTGCCCCTGACTTTGTGCAGCAAATGAAATATCATGTGGATCTTATTAGAAAGCGGATGAAAGCTTCCCAGGATCGCCAAGCCAGTTATGCGAATAAGAGGCGTCGACCTCTTGAGTTTCAGGTTGGTGATCGTGTATTTCTCAAAGTTTCTCCGTTTCGCAGTGTGATGCGCTTTGGACACAAGGGAAAGTTAGCCCCTCGTTACGTCGGACCGTATGAGATTGTTGAGAGGATTGGCCCTTTAGCGTATCGGAAGCCAGTTATGCGAATAAGAGGCGTCGACCTCTTGAGTTTCAGGTTGGTGATCGTGTATTTCTCAAAGTTTCTCCGTTTCGCAGTGTGATGCGCTTTGGACACAAGGGAAAGTTAGCCCCTCGTTACGTCGGACCGTATGAGATTGTTGAGAGGATTGGCCCTTTAGCGTATCGGCTGTTGTTGCTGTCAGAGTTATCTTCTCTACATGACGTCTTTCATGTTTCCATGTTGAGGAAGTATGAGCCAGATCCATCTCATGTGCTTAGGACTAACGAGGTTGAGCTAGATCAAACGTTGAGCTATCAGGAATATCCCTTGCAGATCCATTGGTAATGGTGCAGTGGAGAAAACATGGAAGGGAAGAAGCTACTTGGGAGCTGGAAGAAAAGATGCAGCGCGAGTGGCCACATCTGTTTGAGTAGCTGTTGAGCTAAATTTCCAGTAGTTTTTAGCTTTTGGTTGTATTTCTTCCCTAGTTGTTGTTAATTGTTTGCTCAGTTATCTTGAACTCTTGGCTTGTGTTAGGCAGAGTTCTGTTGTGTATCTTGTTGTTTAGTTGTATTTCCAGATTTTTGTTCGATCTCGGGGACGAAATCCTTTTTAGTGGGGGAGAAATTTGAGACCTGAAATGTAATTAAGATTAATTTGTTGGAATTAATCGGTTTTTGGAGATTTCTGGTAGTTCAGATCTCTGTTTGGAAGTTTGGTTTGTATTTTCGGGTCGGAAATCACATTTTGAGAAATTCTGGAAGTTTTCGTATTTTTTGGATTTTCGGGGAGAAATCTGGTTGATGGTGAAATCTGGATTTTTGGTGGAATCTGGTCGCTGGTGCCTTTGTTTTTGCGAAGCGTGTTTTGTAGCGAGAGGGCTTGATACGTCGTCGTTTTTGTGAGATCTGGTAGTCTCGTGTAGGAGAGATCTGTGCGCTAGTGTAGAGATCTGGTCTCAACGTATTTCGGGTTTAAGGATGGAACGCTGTCGTTTAGATTAGTTGCTACGACGCCGTTTTGGGTGAACGTTAGCGGGAGAGATCTGTTTTGTTAGTTAGCGTTCGAATGATCAGATTTCAGCGTCCACCTTTTAGCGCTAGTATTCAGATTTCACTTGTGGCGCGGTGCGACGTCGTTTTAGCATTAGCGCTATTAATAGCGTTGGTTTGTTGTCCAGATTTCACCGCGGTTTCGTAGCAAGCGTTGTGTTTAGCTTTCCAGATTTCACCGTAGTGTGTAGCTTCATTTCATGTTAGCGTATTTCCAGCTTTTAGCGTTTTGGCCTCCAGATTTCACCGTGGTATTGGAGCGACGTCGTTTTGGGGTTTGAGCGTTGTTAGCGCGAGCGAGCGTTGCTGGTGGGATCTGTTTCTGTCAGTGGAATAATTAAACAGATTTCTCTCGTCTATATAAGAAGCATGGCTTGGCTTCGTTTTATTTCACCAGATCCCATACTTATTAAAATTCTCCCGACTCTCGTTCTCTGTTTTTCAAACCGTTGGTTACTGTTCACCGTGAGTTTCTCCGGTAATTTCCCGTCGCTTCCGACCACCATTTTTCTTGTTCGAGGTAGCGTTGGACTCCTCTTGGAAAGCTCTATCATCTCTTACTTTTTTTAGAGGTTGTATTTAGCTGGAGCAAAGGCACGAAGTTTCTGTTCACATTCGTGCGTTTCGCGGTTGCAGGTAGCTTTTCGAATTGTGATGGGATCTTGTTCCTACCCTTGTTTTAAGCTCCTTGTGTTGTAGTATGGCTGAGAGTAGTTACTTTATTTTAGTGTTTAATTCCAGCCGTGAGCTTTTGGGTTGTTGGCCGTGATCTTTTGTGCAGGGCTGTGAGTTTGTTGTGTTTCCCTGAATCTATCTTGCGTGTGATTTTAGCAGGTTTCCATCAGATCTTACGGGCCTTCTTGTGGTGAGCGTTTAGCATAAGTAAGGTACGGATCTTGAGCTTATAATTCAGCATGGAACCTGGCTTGGATAGATTGCGAGATGGATGTGTTTGGATTGCCGTGCGGTGTTGTTGCTCTGTGTGAGAGCTGTGTATGCTATTTGTGTTTAATTGCTGTGTTGCATATGTTTATATGCTTGTGTTCCAGCATGTTGCATACACGCATGACATTCCATTTCAGTTGTGGCAACCATTGCCTTTTCTCGTTGTTGCTTCTTTGTTTTCTTACCAGGATGCGAGGGCGAGCGGCGATTCCGCACTCTCATTTCCCCTATGCACCGAGTGGCCAGCTACCAGAGTTCATAGGTTGGATGTTGATGCATCTGGTAAGGGTGGGCGAGTAGGGATGAGTGGGTAGCACCCACATAGCATATGTTTATATGCTTGTGTTCCAGCATGTTGCATACACGCATGACATTCCATTTCAGTTGTGGCAACCATTGCCTTTTCTCGTTGTTGCTTCTTTGTTTTCTTACCAGGATGCGAGGGCGAGCGGCGATTCCGCACTCTCATTTCCCCTATGCACCGAGTGGCCAGCTACCAGAGTTCATAGGTTGGATGTTGATGCATCTGGTAAGGGTGGGCGAGTAGGGATGAGTGGGTAGCACCCACATGTCCTACACTCACCGTGGCCACATATTCTGTTGCAGTTTCCGTTGAGCTGTTGTCTCCTTTCTCATGCATAGCATCTGCATTTTATTCTTGCTGTTCACTGCTATTTTATAGCTGCTCTCCGTACTGGGGTTTGACCCCATGTCCCTCTGGGGCTTGGTTGTTTTCCTTGTTTGTGTTGTTTTCAGGAAACCCAGGTTTTAGAGCTGTTCGTGGTTTTAACCCAGCTGGTGGTGCCCCAGGAGGTGGTTGAGTATCCCAGTAGCGTATAACATATTTATATGTATCAGTACTGTTAGCCAGGGGATGTCCTGCGCTTTGTTATTGTTGTTGTATTGCTATACTGTGTTGTTGTTGGCTGACAACTGCGTTTGGTTACTTTACAAACTGGGATATATTTTGAGTATCGCAATATTTTAAATTATATCGTTTAAACCGTCAGGCCAAAAGCGAAAATTTTACCCGCTTTTTGATAGATTCCGCATGTGTTTGTGTGTTTTTACTCTGATATGAGCACAAGGCCTGACACCCCCTCCCTTTGCACCTATAAATACCCGATAGAAACCTCAGAATTCCCACACCTATCTTCGAAAATTCCCAGTAAGAAAAACAGCAACCCTCTCGCTGAAATTCTGTAGAAACCGCATCAGATTTAATAGTTGGAAGCATTGCTCCAGCCGCATCCTAGCACTGAACGAAGTGCACCAAGAGTTGTAAACCAAATTTCATCCAGACTTCAGATTTGTAAGTGGGCTTTTGCTAAGTAATTATATTCGCTTGTTATATATATATTATTCTTGTTAAAGTTTCAGTTTTGAACCTACTATTCGAGCACTATTTCAATAAGATTTCTGCTTCGTTCAAACTCTGTTTTACATTGATTTTACTGTCGTAATATGGGTCTACGGAATATTCCGCACTCTGGGTTACGTGATGTAACCACATGGCCTCGACCCATTAGAGGATTAAAAATTAGGGACTGATCAGTAAACCATAGACACGAAGTAATTATCAGTGCTATCTGCCATGCTTCTGTTAAGCTCTGTTATGCTCTGTTAAGCTCTGTTATGCTCTGTTAAGCTCTGTTATGCTCTGTCATGCTCTGTTATGCTCTATTATACTTTGTACTGAGATATGTTATCTCAGTATATGTAGATGAATATTTGTTATGCTCGAATGGTATCCCCCACTTGCCGAGTGTTTCCCAAAACACTCACCCCTTACTTCTCCACCCAGATAAGAACGAAGAACAGGTTGAAGGAGAGGAACAAGAGCTATTCTGGGGCTGGTGAAGATTCAGATTTTATTAATGTAATTATTTATTTTTTTCGCTTCCGCAAATTTCTCTGATTTTCCGATGTAAAACAATACATATTTCGATTATTAATAGACTGGTTTGAGCATGATATGATGGCTTAATGTTTTACAATTTTATAATTGTTTAATATTATCGATGTCATGAGTCTCGGTCTCGGGGCGTGAAATATAACCTCAGGGCATCCCCTGGATCAATACATAGTATAATAACTGGGACTTCAAGGAAATGGGGATCGACAGCTGGGTTTCCAGTCTGTCCACCTTGGTTACCTGAAGATCATGCAAATGGGTAACACAGACCCAAAAGACACAAAAGCAGAAAAAGAAATACGAGGTCAAGCCTTAGTACGAAGAGCCATCAAAACAGCAAATCATGCAACATGCTATAAATCAATGCTATGAAATGCATGAGGCTATCAAAGAATTGGTAATCAAGACCAGTGTATTCAGGCACGACACATCTGTCTGTCGGTCACAACGTGGCTCTATCTCAGGTTCTCAATCGATCAAAGGCTCAATATGTATGCATGAATGCCATGAAATTCAAATCTGATTTCAACATGCATATAATACGTAAACAGGACATATCAATTCAATCAAGCTGTTCACGTAGACACAGAAATCACATAGCACAGATTTCATGTCTCAAATACTAGCACGCTATGTTCAACCTGTTAACAAAAGCTCAACTCGTACCTTCAATTCTCAGTACGCTACCTCAACAGATCTCACCAGGCACAGAATTTATAGCCCGCTCAAAATTGCTACCTCGCTGGTCACGCCCAACTCAACAGGGACTCCCCTGGAGCTCCAATCCAGAAGCTCAAGATCTCTTGGGTCTAGCTTCACGAAAACGTTCGATCTACACTGCTACTACGCGTTCCTCTCCAGCGTCGACTCAGGCCACCTAACTGGTATCAATCGAAAGAGCTACTCAAGACGAGCTCAACGCCACCAGTCTCGCTCCAAACAACGGCGGAAATCGACGGCAATTTATCGGAGAAGGGTTCGAATGAACAGTAACTATCGAGGGTTTACTGGAGAAAACGATGAGAAATATCGGGTTCAAAATTCGCTAAGTGTTGAGCAGCACTTGGTATATAAATCCTCGAACCACTGCTGTTATAAGCAATTCAGATCTCTGCTTATACTAAGGCAAAAGCCCTCTCAAAGCTGGCTCCAGCTTTCGCCCTCAACTGGCCAGGCTGATATGGTTCAGAGGTCTAAACAAGTTACTAACGCATTACAGCAAAAAACGTCGCACCAACTAATCAAAACAACATAGCAGAGCTTCAACAGTTGCAACAGATCTCTCGCCCTCGCTAGCAACATCTGAATAGCGCTAACAACCAGCGGTCAACTCAGCTGTTGAATAACACGCGACAACTTCTCAGGCTCGCGCGCTAATGCTAACAGCTGCTTCTCGCTACACTCTCACTGCTGAGTTGACTAGAGTTGACATCTCTTCGCTCCACTGCTGAATACCAACATCTGAATCACTCCACTGCTGCCTTCTTCTCTAATCCAAAAACGCTGTCGTTCCAACTAATCCAAACGATGACGTATCAACACCTTCTACTGAAAACACGTTAGGCAACATCTGAATGCCCGCAAATTCTCGCGCAAAGGCGCTGCTGGCCTAGCTTCCTCCCAGCGATGAACCACAAATCTGAATTACTACTGGAATCATTTCTCGATAGGAAAAATGCAAGTACTGAACTCCAAATTCAATGCTGATTTCACCCGTTAACCAGCAATCACAATTCGATGAACCACAAATCTGAATTACTACTGGAATCATTTCTCGATAGGAAAAATGCAAGTACTGAACTCCAAATTCAATGCTGATTTCACCCGTTAACCAGCAATCACAATTTCCGTGAAATCTTAATCCAAAAGCTGATTAGCCATTAAATCATACTTAACAGATTTCTAGTCCTCACACTCTCCCCCACTAGAAATCGATTTCGTCCTCGAAATCAGTGAAGTCATTAAATCAAGATCACAACAACAAGATAGCTTATTCATGACACACTATACTAGACACCATTCCTAATATACTCATGCCATACTGCCTAGTAAATCTCAATACTAAACAGAATCTCAATTCAGCAGCAAAATCACTCAAATCACCAAATCGATCAAACTAGAAGTTACCTGATACGCTGCTGCTATAGCTCAAACAGATGAGGCCACTCCTGTTTCATCTTTTCCTCAACTTCCCAGGTAGCTTCTCCACGTCCATGCTTGCTCCATTGGACTATCACCAACGGTATAACCTTATTCCTCAGTTGCTTCTCCTTCCTGTCCAGAATCTGCACTGGATATTCAACATAGCTCAGGGTCTGGTCTAGCTCTACTTCATCAGTCCTCAGCACATGGGATGGATTTGGCTCATATTTTCTCAACATTGACACATGAAGAACATCATGCATCGCTGCTAACTCATCAGTCAGCTTCAATCTATAAGACAACTGTCCAATCCGCTCAACAATCTCAAAAGGCCAACGAATCGAGGAGCTAACTTACCCTTATATCTGAATCTCATAACACTCTTGAAAGGAGAAATCTTGAGAAATACATGATCGCCAACCTCAAATTCTAACGGTCTGCATCGCCATAGCTAGCATATCTATCTTGTGCAGCTTTCATTCTACTCCGAATCAAATCAATCTGATCTTTCATATGTTGCACAAATTCAGGAGTAGAAACCTATCTTTCACCAACTTCTTCCCAAAAAATCGGTGATCTACACTTTCGACCATATAAAGCTTCAAACGGAGCCATTCCAATGGTCACTTGGTAGCTGTTGTTGTAAGAAAACTCAACTAATGACAAAGAATCTTGCCAGCCACCACTGAAATCCATCACAACTGCACGCAGCATATCTTCTAAAGTCTGAATGGTCCTATCAGATTGGCCATCTGTCTGGGGGTGATAAGCTGTACTCATAGCCAATCTTGAACCCATAGCTGCTTGCATACTCTTCCAAAATCTAGAGTGAATCTCGGATCTCTATCTGACACTATCGAAATAGACAATTCGATGCAATCGAACCACATGGTCAACATATAACTTCGCCATTTTCTTCATCGAGCACCTCACATCATAGGGAATGAAATGGGGGCCATCTGTCTGGGGGTGATAAGCTGTACTCATAGCCAATCTTGAACCCATAGCTGCTTGCATACTCTTCCAAAATCTAGAGTGAATCTCGGATCTCTATCTGACACTATCGAAATAGACAATTCGATGCAATCGAACCACATGGTCAACATATAACTTCGCCATTTTCTTCATCGAGCACCTCACATCATAGGGAATGAAATGGGCTGACTTCGAGAGTCTATCAATCACAACCCAAATCGCATCGCATCCCCTACTCGATCGAGGCAAATGAGTAACAAAATCCATGGCGATGTGCTCCCAATTCCATTGAGGCACTTCTAAACTCTGCAACAATCCACCAGGTCTCATTCTCTCAGCTTTGACCTGCTGGCAATTCAAACATCGAGCAACAAAACCAGAAATGTCGCTCTTCATGCCTTCCCACCAGTAGTGAGACTTCAAAGAATGGTACATATTCTTCTCCACCGGATGTACTCTATAACGACTGCAATGCACTTCATTCAGGATAGTCTCTTTCAAATCAATCAAGTTCGGAACCACAAATCTACCACGAAATCTCAAACATCCATCCAAAGAAACAGAGAAATCTTCAAACTGACCATTCTGGGCCATAATCCTCAACTCATGGATATACGGATCAGTCCTCTGCGCCTCTCTGATGCCAATCACAATCTGCGGTTCAGCCTGAATCGAAGAAACTATGAAGTACTGATCACTCGGCTAGAATCACCAACCAGAAGTACTCAACTGCTCGTGGACTCTCGAGATACTCAAGGATGTTAGCATCACAGGCTGGGATTTTCTACTCAAAGCATCGGCTACCAAGTTCATGCGCCCAGGCTGATACTGTATCTCACAATCAAAATCCTTAAGCAACTCCATCAAACGACGTTGCCTCATATTCAAATATGACTGGGTGAAGATATACTTCAAACTCTTGTGGTCGGTGTATACCACAAAATCCTCACCATACAGATAGTGTCGCCATATCTTCAAGGCAAACACAATCGCCGCCAACTCTAGATCATGAACGGGGTATCTCGTCTCATGAGGCTTCAACTGACGAGACGCATACGCAATCACATACCCGTTCTGCATCAAAACACACCCTAAACCACTCAGAGAAGCATCGGAGCACACCACAAAACCTCCCGAACCCGAAGGCAAGGCCAAAACAGGAGCAGTAGTCAACTTCTCCTTCAGCATCTGAAAACTCGACTCACACTCATCAGTCCAAACAAACTTCCTATCCTTATGGGTCAACTGAGTCATCGGCCTGCTATCGAAGAAAACTTCTCAATGAAACGCCTATAATAGCCAGCCAATCCCAAGAAACTACGGATCTCAGAAACATTCCTAGGCAGCTCCCAGTTAAGAACTTCTTCGACATTACTAGGATCCATAGAAATTCCTTGCGCTGAAATCACATGACCCAAGAAAATAACTCTGTCTAGCCAAAATTCACACTTGCTGAACTTGGCATACAGTTGTGAGTCTCTCAGTCTCTGCAACACTAGCCTCAAGTGATCTTTATGCTCTCTGAAACTCCTCGAATACACCAAGATGTCATCTATGAAGACAATCACAAATCGATCAATGTACTCGCTAAAGATGCGATTCATCAAATCCATAAACACAGCAGGAACATTCGTCAATACAAACGACATCACAAGAAACTCATAATGCCCGTATCTCGTACGGAAGCTGTCTTCGCTACATCAGCGTCTCTAATCCGCAACAGATGATATCCAGATCGCAAATCAATCTTCGAGTACACGGCCGATCCTTTCAATTGATTGAACAAGTCATCAATCCTCGACAAAAGATACTTGTTCTTCACTGTCGCTTTGTTCAACTGCCGAAAATCAACGCACATCCTCATAGATCCATCTTTCTTCTTCACAAACAGAATCGGAGCTCCCCAAGGCGACATACTCGGTCGAATGAAGCCTTTCTCAAGAATATCTCTCAATTGATCCTTGAGCTCTTTCAGCTCTGCTGGCGCCAACCGATACAGAGCTCTAGAAATCGGGGCTGTACCAGGCACCAACTCTATACTGAAATCAATCTCTCTTCTCGGAGGAAATTCAGGAATCTCGTCTGGAAACACATCTGGGAACTCTTGAGCAATCAGAACATCGCTCAACTCCAATCTAGACTCATGGGAAACATCTAGGGCATATATCATAAACCCTGAATTCTCCTGCGATAACAAACTAAACATCTCCATGGCGGACACCATAGGAATCTTAGGTCGCGAATCAGCACCATCGAACTCCCATTTCTCTCCAGATCGAGGCCTAAACCTCACCACACCCTGGAAACAACCAACGGTCGCTCTATTCTCAGTCAGCACATCCATACCAAAAATGCAATCAAAATCTCGAATTCCCAAAACAATCAGATTGGTCACCAAAACATGCTCATCAAATCTAATCAAGCAATCCAACACCACCTCCTAGGACAACAGACTCATACCAGCAGGGGTGGACATGGAGACAACATCACACAGTGGGGAAGAACTCAACCCACGTTCATACACAAAAAACTCAGAAATGAAAGAGTGTGATGCTCCAGTGTCAATCAAAACTCGTGCAGGAAAATCAAAGATAAAGCATGTACCTTGAATCACTCCCGTAGGTATCTCGTCAGCCTGCTCTCTCATCAAGGCATTCGCTTGAGCCTGCTGTGGTCCTGGAAACTGAGGTCTCGAAGGTACTCCAAACCTAGAAGGCTCACGAGGTTGGAATCCAGAACGTTGGGATGGAACAAAAGGTTGTTGTCGCTGCAAAGAACCACCAGCGGAACCTTGCTGCGACTGACCCAAAGACTGCCCTCCCATCAAAGGACACGCTCTAGCAAAATGTCCTGGTTGTCCACAAAGATGACAAATACCTCGAACTCCACGACACTGTGAAGTCTCATGCTTCCCTCCGCACTGTCCACAAAACGCACCACCAGAACTACTGCCACCAGAACTCACAGAACCAAAGGAACTCGAATGCGCCTTATTCTTATACTGTTTGCCTTGTGGCTTGAACCTCCGACGATTCGATTGCTACGACCCTTGAGGAGACTGAAACGATTGCGACACATCTTGCACCGGTTGAAAAGAGTGCCCCACCGACGGCTGAACCGGAGCCTGTGCCTCCAACAAACTCTCCTCAATATCTACAGCCCAATCCACGGCCTCAGCATACGTCGCAGGTGATCTAGACAACACCATCCGGAATAAATCATGCCTCAAACCCTTCAGAAACTTGTTCCTATTAGTCCTCTCCTGGTTAGCAACATGGGGAACATACATCAAAAGCGATGAGAACTGTCTGGCATACTCGGCCACCTTCATATTCCTTTGCTTCAAGTTGTCAAACTCTCGCTCACGAATGTTGTAGTAGGACTCTGGGGTATACTCCTATCGGAACGCTGCACAGAAGTTCTCCCAAGTAATCACAGCCCCACTCTCTCACAAGATGCGGGAAGTACCTCTCCACCAGCGCTGCGTATTATCTCTCAACTGCAACACCGCTAGCTTCAATCTCTTCTCAGGAGCGTAATCCAAAGTATCAAACAATTCTTCCATCTGAACTAGCCAACCCTCGGCCATCAAACCACCTTCGGCGCCGCAAACCTAGGGGGGATTCGTCCGCTGAAGCCTCGCCAGAACTAAATCCGTCTCGCCAATCTGTCTCGTCACATCCTCTACCTCTGCCTGTCTCTCTCGACGACGCAAAGGGATATTCTGTTGGATGCCCTCATCACTATCCGAGGCCCTAGACTCCTCAGCGGAACGTCTATCAGTCCTACCTCTACCTCTCCTCGGTGGCATCTAATCATGTGAGGTCCAGGGCTCAAAGAGGGCGGGGAGTGATCGTCGGTGCCAGAGGTTGCACGGACAATGAGCGGCTCCTGGCAGGCTTCTAGAGGCGAAGGGGCACATGAATGAATCGATCCCACACCAGAATGAGAGGGATTACGAGACTGAGAAGTTATAGATGTAATGGAGGTTAGTTGAGGAAGTCTTATCAGATTTAACTGGTAGTACACATACCAACAAGGTGTATCTTCTTTTCGGGAGCTCATCACTTAAGAACTCCAAAGTTAAGCTTGACTTGGGAAAATTTTGGGATGGGTGACCCTCTGGGAAGTTTCTCAGGGTGCGTGCGAGTGAGGACAAAACACGCTGAAAAGATCAGTGTTGGTACAGTGGGGGCAGTCATTAAAACTGGGGCATCACAGTTGGTATCAGAGCCGACCGCTCTTAGTACGGTGTGGTTCGGGGACGAACCAAGCGGAAGCTGGTGGGCGTGTGAGGTCCGGGGCTCAAAGAGGGCGGGGAGTGATTGCCGGTGCTAGAGGTTGCACGGACAATGAGCGGCTCCTGGCAGGCTTCTAGAGGCGAAGGGGCACATTAATGAACCGATCCCACACCGAAATGAGATGGATTACGAGACTGAGAAGTTATAGATGTAATGGAGGCTAGTTGAGGAAGGCTCTTATCAGATTTAACTGGTAGTACTCATACCAACAAGGTGCATCTTCTTTTCGGGAGCTCATCACTTAAGAACTCCAAAGTTTAGCGTGCTTAACTTGGGACAATTTTGGTATGGGTGACCCTCTGGGAAGTTTCTCAGGGTACGTGCGAGTGAGTACAAAACACGCTGAAAAGATCAGTGTTGGTACAGTGGGGGCAGTCATTAAAACTGGGGCATCACAAATCAAATCTCAAGGTAAGAACTAACAGCAGATAATCATAGAGACAAGTAAAATAATCAAATAAGCCACAGAGTCAATCAAAATCAAATCCAAACTCCGTGCCTAGACTTGAGTGTGATCAAAGAGAAATGAGCTTATCCCAGTTTAAGCTCTGATACCAAAAGTGTCAGGCCCCGTGCAAATTAACAAGGATTAATAGCACAATTAAGCACATAAACGCGGAAGCATAAAATAGGGCTAAAAATTTTCGAAATAAAGTTGGGCCTGAACCAAATCATATCTTTAAAATAGTCATAATCAAAATACGAGTTAAATCAAAACTCATACAACAACAGGTAATTATAAATCAAATCAACAATGATCCCCCAGAATACATATAACCTCAGGGCATCCCCTGGATCAATACATAGTTTAATAACTGGGACTTCAAGGAAATGGGGATCGACCAGCTGGGTTTCCAGTCTGTCCAGCTTGGTTACCTGAAGATCCTGCAAATGGGCAACACAGACCCAAACAACACAAAAGCAGGAAAAGAATACGAAGTCAAGCCTCAGTACGAATGAAAACTAATATAACAGCAAATCATAAACATGCAGTATTCTAAGTCATGAATGCATGTTGCTGTCAAAGAACATCGGTCATCAAGGCCTTCTAATCAGCTGGCAGTAATCTCAATCGAGCCTCTATACCCGCACAATGTATCAACCGAGGAAATCATCGGTCCGTGATCTTTAGGCCCATCAGCCATCACAGCTCGATGGTTTTCAGATACAACTGATCAGTTGGTCACCACTCCGATGATAGCGTTGTACCTTTCAGGCACGACACATCTGTCTGCCGGTCACAAGGTGGCTCTATCTCAGGTTCTAAATCGATCAAAGGCTCAATATGTATGCATGAATGCCATGAAATTCAAATCTGATTTCAACATGCATATAATACCTAAACAGGACATATCAATTCAATCAAGCTGTTCACGTAGACACAGAAATCACATAGCACAGATTTCATGTCTCCAATACTAGCACGCTATGTTCAAACTGTTAAAAAAAGCTCAACTCGTACCTTCAATTCTCAGTACGCTACCTCAACAGATCTCACCAGGCACAGAAATTACAGCCCGTTCAAAATTGCTACCTCGCTGGTCACGCCCAACTCAGCAGGGACTTACCTGGAGCTCCAATCCAAAAGCTCAAGAACTCTCGGGTCTAGCTTCACGAAAACGTTCGATATACACTGGTACTACGCATTCCTCTCCAGCGTCGACTCAGGCCACCTAACTGGTATCAATCGAAGGAGCTACTCAAGACGAGCTCAAAGCCACCAGTCTCGCTCCAAACAACGGCGGAAATTGACGGCAATTTATCGGAGAAGGGTTCGAATGAATAGTAACTATCGAGGGTTTACTGGATAAAACGATGAGAAATATCGGGTTCAAAATTCACTAAGTGTTGAGCAGCACTTGGTATATAAATCCTCGAACCACTGCTGTTATAAGCAATTCAGATCTCGGCTTATACTAAGGCAAAAGCCCTCTCAAAGCTGGCTCCAGCTTTCGCCCTCAATTGGCCAGGCTGATATGGTTCAAAGGTCTAAACAAGTTTCTAATGCATTACAGCAAACGACGTCGCACCAACTAATCAAAACGACGTAGCAGAGCTGTTGGGGAACCGTGGCGGATCCGGATCCCGTCTCCCGGGGTGCAGCGGAAAACAAAATTGCTCGGGAGACGATCAATACAATAAAATTCAAACACAATATGAACCATTCATAGGGTGTTTAGGCAGTTACCTTGCTGGCGTCTAGGCGGCTGGCTCCGACCAGTTTCACAAGGAAACCGGCACTTCATGGTAGGTGGCGGTAGATTACGTCAATCAGGTCCACGACCGGAAAGGAGACTCCTTCGTCAGCCTGCACTAGAAGGCCTGACAAGATCAGCACGGACGGAAACTCCTCAAAAAGTTGGCCGGAACAAATTCCGGCGAGGGGCGGCGGAGGCGGCGCAGGGCAGCGGCGGCGGCGGCGATTTGGGAGAGGACGAAGGCGTGTGCTTTTAGGGTTAGGGTTAAGTGTAATCAAGAGTCAAGTCAGTTGATTAAAGCCTCTAAGTCTATTTAAATAGACTAGTGATAGACTTGGACCGGCCCAACGGGCCCGGGTCCAACGTATGAATATTCGGTTCATCCCTATCACCGTGACTTCATCATAACTCTGGTCGCCGATCAGATCGGACCGATCGACTCAGTTTCCAAAACTGAATACTATGATCTGAAAAACCATTTTTCAGAACCCCAGTGCAAAATGACCGTTTTGCCCCTCAACAGCGGGAAATCACGATTTGACCCCTGTTGACTTTTAGGAAGTCGCACTCCCCAAAATCCTCTTCCCATGCTCAACACATTGAGCTTGGTTTCCGTGCGGGAATCTCGAATCCAGTACTTTTGTGACCCTCAATGGTTCAGGGATACAGCTAGCCGTGGGCCCACAACCATTGTGGCTCCGGAATCACAATTCCGGACTTGCCCAATGGATCATGGTAAGAGCGTCTAGAAACATCGCCCCATGATCCCCTAGGTATCACTGATAGTGCCTGCAAGAACCAGTTGGTCGTGGTTAGCGTACAGTACGGTCCTTTCAATCCATATATCCCGATCAGATCAACGACCATTGGTAAATCGAGAGTCGCTAAAGATCCGATAGCTATGCATACATCTTGGAGATCGAATAGTGACATCGCGAGTGTAACTAGGTAAACCCATTTACCTAAAACACTTCTAGTACTCTGGCCAGATATTTATACACTATTATCCCCTCAAATAAGTGAGTCGGCAAACGAGTCAAAGTGAGACGCCTATCATGTAGAGTCTCAATGACGTTTCGAGTCGTGAGGACTAATCAGTACAACCAAGACCTCGGGCTTATCCACTCGACAAATGGTAACCACTTGGAAAGTCCGAACGAGGGTAGTTCGATAGATCACCAGGTCACTATCTATCTGCATGCTCAGAACATCACAATGTTCCCTACCAATGAAACATGGTACTTCGCATCGAAGATAATTCTCATGCTCGGGCGGCCTTATCCTCATTTTGACGGCCCAATCGACTAGGAACTAATTCAGAATACACAGTGACTATTAGATGTGTTTCATGATAGCCGTGTTAGAGTAGATGCCCAACTATCCAACTTGTGGCGTGTGGGTTTATAGACTATTGTGTATGACAATCTTTATATATGATATTCGCATTTATTTATATGGCATTCTTTACTTTCATTGTGTTGTATGATGATTAACAATTGCGTTGAGTAAAGACCTAGAATACACTAAAGTGTATGTTAGATGTGATAGTGGGTATGACGGCTATCATGAAACACATCTAATAGTCACTTTGTATTCTGAACATGTTCCTAGTCGATTGGGCCGTCAAAATGAGGATAAGGCCGCCCGAGCTAGAGACTAGTATCTGCGATGCGAAGTACCATGTTTCATTGGTAGGGAACATTGTGATGTTCTGAGCATGCAGATAGATAGTGACCTGGTGATCTATCGAACTACCCTCGTTCGGACTTTCCAAGTGGTTACCATTTGTCGAGTGGATAAGTCCGAGGTCTTGGTTGTACTGATTAGCCCTCACGAGTCGAAACGTCATTGAGACTCTACATGATAGGCGTCTCACTTTGACTCGTTTGCCGACTCACTTGGGGTCATCAGGCGACGGGATTGGGTGAGACCCCGATGCATGTAGGAGTCGATGCATCGTTGTCGAGGATTCACCGCTCGCAGACATGCGTGGATATCCTATGCTATCTGAGGGGATAATAGTGTATAAATCTCTGACCAGAGTACTAGAAGTGTTTTAGGTAAATGTGTTTACCTAGTTACACTCGCGATGTCAGTATTCGATCTCCAAGATGTACTCATCAGGCGACGGGATTGGGTGAGACCCCGATGCATGTAGGAGTCGATGCATCGTTGTCGAGGATTCACCGCTCGCAGACATGCGTGGATATCCTATGCTATCTGAGGGGATAATAGTGTATAAATCTCTGACCAGAGTACTAGAAGTGTTTTAGGTAAATGTGTTTACCTAGTTACACTCGCGATGTCACTATTCGATCTCCAAGATGTATGCATAGCTATCGGATCTATAGAGACTCTCGATTTACCAATGGTCGTTGATCCGATCGGGATATATGGATTGAAAGGACCGTACCAACCATGACCGACTGGTTCTTGCAGGCACTATCAGTGATACCTAGGGGATCATGGGGCAATTTTGCTAACGCTTTTACCATGATCCGATGGGCAAGTCCGAAATT
>KV012652.1:51531-70075 GCA_001598015.1 Dorcoceras hygrometricum
TAAAGCGTATATGTGATAGTGGGTATGACGGCTATCATGAAACACATCTAATAGTCGCTGTGTATTCTGAACATGTTCCTTTCCTAAGTGGTTACCATTTGTCGAGTGGATAAGTCCGAGGTCTTGGTTGTACTGATTAGTCCTCACGACTCGAAAAGTCATTGAGACTCTACATGATGGGTGTCTCACTTTGACTCGTTTGTCGACTCACTTGGGGTCATCAGGCGGCGGGATTGAGTGAGACCCCGATGCATGTAGGAGTCGATGCATCGTTGTCGAGGATTCACCGCTCGTAGACATGCGTGGATATCCTATGCTATCTGAGGGGATAATAGTGTATAAATCTCTGGCCAGAGTACTAGAAGTGTTTTAGGTAAATGTGTTTACCTAGTTACACTCGCGATGTCACTATTCGATCTCCAAGATGTACGCATAGCTATCGGATCTTTAGCGACTCTCGATTTACCAATGGTCGTTGATCTGATCGGGATATATGGATTGAAAGGACCGTACTGTACGCTAACCACAACCAACTGGTTCTTGCAGGCACTATCAGTGATACCTAGGGGATCATGCGGCGATGTTGCTAGACGCTCTTACCATGATCCGATGGGCAAGTCCGGAATTGTGATTCCGGAACCTCAATGGTTGTGGGCCCACGGCTAGCTGTATCCCTGAACCATTGAGGGTCACACAAGTACTGGGTTCGAGATTCCCGCACGGATACTGAACTCAATGTATTGAGATGAGAAGAGGATTTTGGGGAGTGCGACTTCCTAAAAGTCAACAGGGGTCAAATCGTGATTCCCGACGTTGAGGGGCAAAACGGTCATTTTGCACTGGGGTTCTGAAAAATGGTTTTTCAGATCATAGTATTCAGTTTTGGAAACTGAGTCGATCGGTCCGATCTGATCGGCGATCGGAGTTATGATGAAGTCTCGGTGATGGGGATGAACTGAATGTTCATCCGTTGGACCCGGACCCGTTGGGCCGGTCCAAGTCCATCACTAAGTCTACTTAATGTAGACTTAGGCTTCACAAATCAACACTTAACTCTTGATACAAACCCTAAACCTAGAGCAAAGTAGCCGCCCCCTCCTCTCTAAACAAGCTGCCGCCGCCGCCACCGCCGCCGCCGCCACCGCCGCCGCCGCCTTGAGTTGCCGGAAATTGTTCCGGACAACTCGACGAGGAGAATCCGTCCACGCCGATCTCGTCAGGCCTTCTAGTGCAGGCTGAAGAAGGAGTCTCGTATCCGGTCGTGGACCTGATTGACGTTATCTACCGCCGCCTACCGTGAAGTGCCGGTTTTCCTCGCGAAACTGGTCGGAGCCAGGCACGAGTTGCCAGCAAGGTATTCTACAAAACACCCTATGAATGTCATAGAATGATTTGTTTATTTGAATTGTATTGATCGTCTCCCGGCAATTTTTGTTCTTCCGCTGCCTCGCCGGGAGGCGTGATCCGGATCCACCGCGGTTCCCCAACAGCCGTCATACCCACTATCACATCTAACATACACTATAGCGCATTCTAGGTCTTTACTCAACGCAATTGTTAATCATCATACAACACAATGAAAGTAAAGAATGCCATAAACAAATGCGAATATCATATATAAAGATCGTTTTATAAAAGAGTCTATGAACCCACACGCCACAAGTTGGCTAGTTGGGCATCTACTCTAACAATCTCCCACTTGCCCTAAAGGCAACTACTCATCAGACGCAGTCCCATCGTTTCGTGATGTTTTTCAAACAACGGTCCAGGCAAGGGCTTCGTAAGTGGATCAGAAACGTTGTCCGCAGAGGCGACTCTCTCAAATGCTATGTCACCTCTAGCCACAATATCCTGGATTATGTGGTATTTCCTCAGTATATGTTTGGATCTTTGGTGAGACCTAGGCTCCTTTGCTTGCGCAACGGCACCCGTGTTGTCGCAGTACACCGGGACTGGACTAACTCCATTAGGAATGACGCCCAACTCTTGGACGAAATTCCTTATCCAAACCGCCTCCTTAGCAGCTGATTCTGCGATGTACTCAGCCTCAGTGGTTGAATCCGCGATGATGTCTTGCTTGGAACTCTTCCAAGAGACAGCACCACCATTGAGCATGAATACAAATCCAGAGGTAGACTTCGAATCATCCACGTCACACTGGAAGCTAGAATCAGTGTAGCCTTCCAGTTTCAGTTCACCACCCCCATAGACCATGAACATATTCTTAGTCCTTCGTAAGTACTTAAAACGTCATATAGATCTCTTCCTTAATTTTTCCATTAAGGAACGCAGTTTTCATATCCATTTTCCATATCTCATAGTCGTACCATGCGGCTATGGCTAACAAAATTCTAATTGACTTGAACATTGCGACTGGCGAGCAGGTTTCATCATAGTCAACACCTTGCCTTTGAGTGTAACCTTTCGCGAGCAGTCGTGCCTTGTAGGTCATTACCTTACCATCAGGCCCAAGTTTCCTCTTGTATACCCATTTACACCCAATAGGAAAAATTCCTTCGGGAGGATTAACAAGATTCCAAACTTGGTTAGCATGCATTGAGTCAAACTCAGACTGCATTGCTTCAAGCCACAAATTAGAATCTGCATCGAAAATTGCCTCCTTGAAAGTTCTTGGATCAGATCCAACAACTTGATCACCTTGATCATCTTCAAGGAGAAAACCATATCTCTCAGGAGCCCTAGGAACCCTTTCGGATCTCCTAGGTGCGACCATTTCTGGTACTGGCTCTGGAGGTGCAGGAGACTCACCTGGTACTTCGATTGGATCTCGAACCTCTTCGAATTCTACTATTCTGCCCTTTCTATCAAGTAGAAATTCCCTTTCCATAAAGGTGGCATTTCTAGAAACAAACACTTTTGTTTCGCTGGGATAGTAGAAGTAGTATCCAATGGAATTCTTTGGATACCCAATGAAGTAGCATAAGATGGATCTCGTATCCAGCTTATCTCCCACTGTCTGCTTCACGTAAGCAGGACATCCCCAAATCCTCATGTATGAGCACTTGAGTGGTTTGCCCATCCATATCTCATATGGAGTCTTATCCACTGTCTTGGTGTGGACATTGTTCAACAACATTACCGCCGTTTCGAGTGCATAGCCCCAAACGAGGTAGGAAGTTCAGTGAAGCTCATCATAGATCGAACCATGTCTAACAGGGTTCGATTACGATGCTCCGCTACACCATTGAGCTGTGGTGTGGCCGGAGGGGTCCACTGTGCGAGAATCCCATTATCTTTTAGATAGTCTTGAAATTCAGCACTCAAGTATTCACCACCTCGATCAGATCGAAGTGCTTTAATACTTTTGCCTAATTGATTTTCTACTTCAGCCTTGAATTCTTTGAACCTTTCAAAGGATTCAGACTTGTGCTTCATTAAGTACAAGTACCCATACCTAGAGTAATCGTCGGTAAAGGTGATGAAGTATGTGTGACCATATTTAGTACCAATACTAAATGAACCACACACATCAGTATGGATCAAATCCAATAGGCCTTGAGCACGCTCACCCTTGCCCTTGAAGGGTTGCTTAGTCATCTTTCCCTTAAGACAAGACTCACAAGTCGGTAGGGAGTTAATGTCTGACAGATCAAACATGTCACTCCTAACTAACTTGTTCATCCTACTTAGAGAAATATGACCTAGCCTAACGTGCCAAAGTTGTGTTGGGTTCAAGTTATCGTGTTTCCGTTTAATCGTTGTTGTATGTGCTTTGACATCGCGAGTTGGAACGTCTTTTAATTTTAAAGTGTATAAATCGTTTTTGCGTTCCCCAATACCAATTAAACATTCATTCTTGTAAATATTGCAAATCGAATTAGCAAACATACAAGAATATCCATCACTATCAAGCATAGAAACAGAAATAATGTTCTGTATTAATTCGGGAACAAACAAAACGTTTCTCAATAACAACTTAAAATCAGAAGACAGAAATAAATAAACATCTCCTATAGCTATAGCAGCAACTCTTGCTCCATTGCCAAGCCTCAAGTGGGTCTCACCCTCTAAGACGTCGGCTTCTTGTCATCACCTGCAAATCATTGCAGATATGAGATCCACATCCGGTATCAAGTACCCAAGAAGTCGAACTAAGAGACATATTTATTTCAATATAGAACATACCTTTCGCAGTTCGCAACTGCTTGAGGTACTCCTTGCAGTTCCTCCTCCAATGCCCAGGCTTGTGGCAGTGGTGGCAAACATCCTCATGCTTGTTTGGCTTGGAAGCCTTTGCCTTTGGCTTCTTGGTGGGCTTTTCCTCCTTCGCAGGGGCAGAACGCTTCTTTCCCTTGCGTCTGGGCCCCTTCTTCGCAGAGGAAGAAGAGCCCATGAGGAGGATGGGCTTGTCCTTCTTTATGGTTCCTTCGAACACTACAAGCATGTTAACCACCTCTTCAAGGGTGGCTGCCAGCTTGTTCATGTTGAAGTTGACCACAAAGGGGTCGAATGCAGCGGGTAGTGAGAGGAGAAGCACATCCACAGACAGCTTGTGTGGAAGTGTGATATCAAGGCCCGACAGCTTTTCAACGAGCCCAATCATACGAACCCCATGCTCGCGGACCGAAGTCCCATCACGCATGCGGCTCGTCATAAGCTCCTTGACAGCCGTGAACCTCTCATGTCGAGAGTTCTCCCCGTACAGTTCTTTGAGATGAAAAAGTATGTCAGCAGCATACTTTGTCTTCTCAAAGCGCCGTTGCATTTCGTTCGACATTGATGCCATCACATAGCATCGAGTCTTAAGCTCGTCGTCCCACCATTGTTTAAGCGTAATCAGCTCCTCAGGGCTGATATTGGCAGGGGTTTCCTCCGGAGGGCTCTTGTCTATTGTATAGAGGAGCTTCTCCGAAGCCAACACAATGTTGAGGTTGCGGAGCCAGTCTTGGTAGTTCAGACCGGTGAACTTGTTGCTATCCAGTATAGCAGCGAGCGGGTTTTTCATCGAAACCATTTTACAATGCAGTTATACTGAAAAGAAAAGCAAACATACATCACTAACTATATAAAATAATCGCTAAGACATAAAACAAGGTCGTTAAGTTTTATGAATTACCATCCCACTATTTTAACGTTTTCACCACCCTCTAATGAAATCGAGAAAGCAAGTTTCTTTAGTGGGTACACGGGGCCCAATCAAGCGATCATGGACCCGAATAATATCAGCCATCCATGACCCCCCCAAAAGGTAGTTTCCGATTGCAACCGGTGCAACCTCCATGTATTCACCTCACGTCCAGTAAGGGCCCAATAATATGACGCCATTTACTATCACGTGTCAAGATGACCCATCAATGTTGAGTCGTGAAGGACGGTCCCCTTAACGTCCCCAATAATATGAGCCAACGTTAAAGGGAGTTCCAACCAAACTCATTGTCAATGGCGTGGACAGCTTTCCGGCATACATGACCCCCTCAATAATATGAGTCGGGCCATGTATACGGGTAGCATCGACGTACACCCATTGTTGATGGAAGGTAGGGATAATTTAAACAAATTTAAATTCCCTTTAGTTTATCGAATAAATATTTATCTTGATATTAGTTTTAAAACATATTTAAAACGAGGGATTTTATTTTCGAAAATTTGGTCTCATGCAGATATTTTAAATCATATTTAAAACATGCGGATTCAACTAACTATATATCACATATATATAAATATTGGGATGATCGATCGCGAGAGCTATGCGGTCCGTGGTTGCCAGCCACGGACCTGGGTCCAATCCTAGGGGTAATGCAACATGCAATGCAATCCTATTACAATGCTTCCGGTTTTACAGATCTTCGGTCTTCAATATCCTTGATCGTCATTGTCCACCGTCTTCGGATGTCCTCCTACTAAATCTAGTAATTTACATTTAAATATGCCATGACATATAAGTGATACATTTTTCAAGTGGTGGGAACGGGCCACAAACAGGCCCACTTAAAATGATAATCAATAATATTAATACAACCGAATCACAAAAACCTATCGCATACACCTAACAAATTGGGCACGGCTCTCGATCATCCCAATCATGCAATCAATCTAATTAATATGCATAAATTAAATAATCAAATTATTTATCCGCAAAATTATATTTTAATTACGAAATCGCATTTTATAAATAAAATCGTATTTTGTCGATAAAATCAAATTTTAATCAACAAAATCATATTTAATTTATAAAATCATATTTAAAAATTAAAATCGTATTTTGCAATTTAATTGCATCAATTTGGGCTTAAAAACAATTTTTAGGCCCAAAAATATCAAAATTTCAAAATCGACCAAAACGGGCCCGATATCGGCCCAAAAACTTCACGGGCTGCCCGGGACAGGCCCGATCTAAACCGTAGAAAACAAACCAGCCGTAACGACATCACCAGAGCATCCCCGGACGGCGGCCGCAGGCGGCGGCTGCCATCACGAAAATCGCGCGCGGCGTAAGGCCACGCACGGCTGTGACTTGCGCGGCTGAGCCGCGCAACGTGATGCGCGACAGGCGCATCATCGCGCGCCGTCGCTTCGACCATCGTGCAACCAGTGCGCATGGCCAGAGAGCAACGGCCGGCCATCGTTGGCGCAACGGATTGCGAGCAACAGCGGCTATCGGCCGCGCGACATGCGCAACCTTCGCGCTAAGCGGCGCTGAACATCGCGCAACGATTTGCGCGTCCAGTAGCCTTCTGTCGCGCAACCATGCGCCGGGCAGCGGCCAGCGTCGACCGCCATGTGAGACCAGCGCACAATTCATCGCGCACGCTCATGCGCACGGGAAGAGGGCGCCGCCATGCGCGGCGGCGCCGCGGCCGACGCATCCAAAATTTTGATTTTCGTTTCTGAAAAATCGAGACATTAGATACAATATGGCAACGATTGTATTGATCAGATCCGAGCCTTGGCTCTGATACCACTGTTGGGGAACCGTGGCGGATCCGGATCCGGATCCCGCCTCCCGGGGCGCAGCGGAAAACAAAATTGCCCGGGAGACGATCAATACAATAAAATTCAAACACAATATGAACCATTCATAGGGTGTTTAGGCAGTTACCTTGCTGGCGTCTAGGCGCCTGGCTCCGACCAGTTTCACGAGGAAACCGGCACTTCACGGTAGGTGGCGGTAGATTATGTCAATCAGGTCCACGACCGGAAGGGAGACTCCTTCGTCAGCCTGCACTAGAAGGCCTGACGAGATCGGCACGGACGGAAACTCCTCGAAAAGTTGGCCGGAACAAATTCCGGCGAGGGGCGGCGCAAGGCGGCGGCGGCGGCGGCGGCGGCGATTTGGGAGAGGAGGGAGGCGTGTGCTTTTAGGGTTAGGGTTAAGTGTAATTAAGAGTCAAGTCAGTTGATTAAAGCCTCTAAGTCTATTTAAATAGACTAGTGATAGACTTGGACCGGCCCAACGGGCCCGGGTCCAACGTATGAACACTCGGTTCATCCCTATCATCGTGACTTCATCATAACTCCGATCGCCGATCAGATCGAACCGTTCGACTCAGTTTCCAAAACTGAATAATATGATCTGAAAAACCATTTTTCAGAACCCCAGTGCAAAATGACCGTTTTGCCCCTCAACAGCGGGAAATCACGATTTGACCCCTGTTGACTTTTAGGAAGTCGCACTCCCAAAATCCTCCTCAAGTGCTCAAACATTGAGCTTAGTTTCCGTGCGGGAATCTCGAATCCAGTACTTGTGTGACCCTCAATGGTTCAGGGATACAGCTAGCCGTGGGCCCACAACCATTGTGGCTCCGGAATCACAATTCCCGGTGAATCCTCGACAACGCTGCATCGACTCCTACATGCATCGGGTCTCACCCAATCTCACCGCCTAATGACCCCAAGTGAGTCGGCAAACGAGTCAAAGTGAGACGCCTATCATGTAGAGTCTCAATGACGTTTCGAGTCGTGAGGACTAATCAGTACAACCAAGACCTCGGACTTATCCACTCGACAAATGGTAACCACTTGGAAAGTCCGAACGAGGGTAGTTCGATAGATCACCAGGTCACTATCTATCTGCATGCTCAGAACATCACAATGTTCCCTACCAATGAAACATGGTACTTCGCATCGCAGATACTAGTCTCATGCTCGGGCGGCCTTATCCTCATTTTGACGGCCCAATCGATTAGGAACTAATTCAGAATACACAGTGACTATTAGATGTGTTTCATGATAGCCGTCATACCCACTATCACATCTAACATACACTATAGAGCATTCTAGGTCTTTACTCAACGCAATTGTTAATCATCATACAACACAATGAAAGTAAAGAATGCCATAAACAAATGCGAATATCATATATAAAGATCGTTTCATACAAGAGTCTATGAACCCACACGCCACAAGTTGGCTAGTTGGGCATCTACTCTGACAAGAGCTTCAACAGTTGCAACAGATCTCTCGCCCTCGCTAGCAACATCTGAATAGCGCTAACAACCAGCGGTCAAATCAGCTGTTGACTAACACGCGACAACTTCTCACGCTCGCGCGCTAACGCTAACAGCTGCTTCTCACTACACTCTCACTGCTGAGTTGACTAGCGTTGACATCTGTTCGCTCCACTGCTGAATACCAACATCTGAATCACGCCACTGCTGCCTTCTTCTCTAATCCAAAAACACTGTCGTTCCAACTAATCCAAACGATGACGTATCAACACCCTCTAATGAAAACACGTTACGCAAAATCTGAACGCCCGCAAATTCTCGTGCAAAGGCGCTGCTGGCCTAGCTTCCTCCCAGCGATGAACCTCAAATCTGAAATAATACTAGAATCATTTCCCGATAGGAAAAATGAAACTAATGAACTCCAAATTCAACGCTGATTTCATCCGTTAACCAGCAATCACAATTTCCGTGAAATCTTAATCCAAAATCTGATTAGCCATTAAATCATACTTAACAGATTTCTAGTCCTCACAGTCCGGCTCATATTATTGGGTGGTGTGTTTGCCGGAAATCTATGCACGTCATTGATGGAACTCCCATGACGTTGGCTCATATTATTGGGGACATCATGTCAGGCCCGGTGCACAATACAGAGATTAACCACGCAATTAACAACAGCGGAAGCATTTAAAAGTGGCTAAAATTTTTCGCTTTGGCCTTACATAGAAAAAATAATTTAAAAATAAAATGGTACTAAAAAATACTGGTTTTACAACAACCCAAAAGCTGAACACTAACAGCTAAATAACACAATACAAGCATCGAGTGTCTCTCAAACAACAAAACTAATAATCAGCAATAGAACATCACATCCTTACGGGACATTCCCTTGTGACGAATCTATTACAGAACCATATAATATACATAACTGGTACACTCTATCCACCTCCGGGGGCACCGCCAGCTGAGTTATCTCTACGACCAGCTGAGAAACCATGGTAACCTAAACACACATAAACAGGCAAAACAACCAGCCCCAGAGGGACATGGGGTCAAACCCCAGTACGGAGAGAAATACAAACAGAAAATATATGGCAGATATAAAGGCATGTGCTATGCATGAGACAGCAGGATACAAAGGCTCTAACAGATCAAGAAGCCAAAGGAGCTCAAGGACCAGCTCAACAGCTGTCAACAGAGCGAACAACGGATAGTGGCCACGGATAATGTGAGAGCGTGGTAGCTATCCACTCGTCCCAACACACAGTACCAGAGCTTAATCAAATCACTCAACCTGCTGTTTACAAAGCACATGAGAGCGTGGTAGCTATCCACCCGTCTCATAGCGGCTAACAGATAACCCAACAGGGAGATGAGGAGCACGGTATTGCCCTCGTCCTCAACACATCTCCTGGTACATACGGGTTAGCGCAACAACAACAAATGGCTAACAAATATGAGCTCAACAGGAAGGATGCGTGTATTCCAATGCAACAGCTTACAATAATCAGCACAGAGACTAGCAGTAAGCAACAACGATACAACAACACACAACAAACGCATAACAGCAAGCATACACATATATCCATGCCTACCCCAAAGCTGTAAGACAAGCTCAAATCCGTACCTTCAGTTTCTGATCAATAATACCAAAAAAGAGGCCCGAGGCGATACAACAACACACAACAAACGCATAACAGCAAGCATACACATATATCCATGCCTACCCCAAAGCTGTAAGACAAGCTCAAATCCGTACCTTCAGTTTCTGATCAATAATACCAAAAAAAGAGGCCCGAGAACTCAAATCCACCACCTTCTAGGCCAAACAACAACAACCAGCTCAGGGACACTACACACAGAATTACGAACTGGGAGCCACCAGCTCAACCCAGCTCTAATCTACCTTTCTAGCACAACAACTAGCTCTAAACGAAGCGCAAGGTAGAATCTAGTACTTACTCAAAGCACTACCTGAACAAAAGAACCAGATCTGTCAGTAAACGAACAATGACACAATGTAGATCCTTCGTGTTCTTCTTCCAGCTTAACCCAAGCCTTCGAAAGTGGTAGTAATGGAAGCGCCTCAACAAGGGGAACTCAACGCTACCAATATTGCTCCAGTCGGAGTCTTTTACCATCGGCAATCGGAGAAGATAAGGTTCGGTGAACAGCAGCTAGGGTATCATGACAGAGTAAACTCACGAGAAAATATTCTAAGTGTCGGGGAAAGATACGCGTACGAATGGTGAAAGTCCTCTATTATATACAACTTAAATCTTCCCAAATCTGATGAACAGTGGCCACCGACAACACTGGGCTCACAGCTGACACCAACTCAGATCTGAGTACTACTCCAGATCTAGACTCTACGCCAAAACAGATTTGGACTCCTCCAAACGACTTCGCACAGAATTCCACTCTCCCAACTGGTACACGCCATCCCGCTAGCACCAAATCTGCTATTGCTAAACAGAGTCACATCGCGACCCAAATCCGGATGACCAGATCTGACACAAACATTGACCAGCGTCTACTGTTAACTCAAAATGACGACACTCTACTTTCCGGTCTAGACAACCCGGAACCGGTCTACACCAAATTACAAACCAAGCCGATCAACGCAATACTAACAACTTGCACACCTCAAATCTGGTTTCTCCCAAATGACGTCGTTTCTCTATCCGTGCAGGGGATTCAACTGGCGTATCCAGAATGGCTTGAGACAACCAGATTTGACCACCATCCTTGATTACCACCGACTAGCGCTAAAGCCAAAGTCACCAACCAGTACTTCTCAACTCCAAAATCTGGTTACTACCTCGTAGAACTCTCCAACCGTCCAGAGCTACTTCCAATACACTTACATAGAGACCCGATTACGTTCACCAAGTATACCAACTCAAAGCTGGCCCGTCCCAGATCTGCTCACGCCATATCTGGTCTGTATAAACATGATTAATTAACTTAATTATTCCACAAATATTTCGGGTCTCACATTCCTCCCCCACTAAAAATAAGATTTCGTTCTTGAAATCAAATAACAACTCCAGAACTAAACAAAAACTCAACAACATAACCAACACTAGAAAATCACGCTACGCACAATACAACCAGTAATACGCTATCACGCAAAAAGAGGCTACTAACCAAGAATTAAAGATAACTGGGTAAAACAACAACAAGCAAACTAGCTACTGGAGTTAATGCAAGATCTACTCAAACAGATGAGACCACTCACGTTGCATGTGAGACCTGTGTTTTTGCAATCAGGTTTTGGTCGGGTTTGGACCAGCTGTTGGTTGATGTGCTTGGCGTAACCATCAATTTTTCTAAGTGTTGGAATCAGCAGTTGGAAAGATATCAGCAGTAGTAGTAGGAATCAGTTGGGGCAACAGTGATTCGTTAGATTTCAGTCGTTGCATTTTGGTAGGAAGCAGCAGCAATGCTGACGTGGATTTCAGTCGTTGGTGTATTAGCACGTATCCAGCTGTTGCGAGAGACCAGCTGTTGCGAGTGATCGGCTATTGGCATTTTAGTTGCGATGATCAGTAGAGAGCGCTAAGAGACTCTGAAGCGACGATGTTTTGTGAACAGGAACCCATTAGTGTGTTTTGTAGTGGGTAGCGAAACTATGTCGTTTTGATAAGTTGGAACGACAGCGTTTCGAGTGGAGCGCTTTGTACCAGCTGTTGGTTATGATAGAAATCAGCTGTTGCGAGATTTGGTGCGTTGTTTTAATCAGCTGCTGGTTTGTTGATAAGATATTGATAGCGAGGTGACGTGTCCCTCTGCGACTTCGTTTGGTTAAGTTGGTGCGACGCTGTTTAGCCTTAGCGTTGTTGAGAGATCCAACTGCTGGTTGATATAACAACGATAGGTAATAGCTGGTGCGAGATTTCAGCTGCTGGTTGAGATATCAGTGATGACAACTGATTTTGTCTAAGTTGGTGCGACGCTGTTTAGCCTTAGCGTTGTTGAGAGATCCAACTGCTGGTTGATATAACAACGATAGGTAATAGCTGGTGCGAGATTTCAGCTGCTGGTTGAGATATCAGTGATGACAACTGATTTTGTCGGTGGAATCTGTTCCTGTTTCTATCTGCTGATTGAGTAGTGTATTTATTAGAAGACTTGGTCTTCGATTGTTTAACAGATTCCATACTTAGAATATTTTTCCCCGATTGTCGACTTTTGTCTCGAACCCTAAGCACTGTTCATCATAGCTTTTCTCCGACGATTCCCGTCGATTCCCATCTCTGTTTTGAGAAAGACCGGTGGAGCTGCACTCCTTGAGAGTTGCTCTTTCGATTGATACCTCTTTTGGAAGCTGTAGTGGGCTGGAGCTAGATCGCAAAGTTGCTATCTCCGGCAGTGTGTTCGTGTGTGCAGGTAGATCTTCGAATTATTCGATGAGATCTTATTCTTAGCCCTGTTTAGAGCTTCCAGTTGAGTTGTTGGGTAGGATTAATTTCTGGTTTAGTGTAGCTCCCAGTTTGTGATTCTGTGTTAGCGTCCCTGAGAATTATGCGTGTTGTTTAGAAGGTTTCTTATCAGATATCTCTAGACCCCGTTTGTGGTAATTGTTGCACATAATATCGAGGTACGGATTTGGAGCTTGTAATTCAGCGTGGTTATGGCTTGGATAAATTGTGAGGTTGCTGTTGTGTGAATTGCCGTGTATGATTGATGTTGCATATGTTTTATGCTATCTGTTTTATTAGCTGTTGCATACAAGCATATTCCATTCAGCTGTTGCAGCCATTCCTTGTTGTTGTTGCTATGTTTTCTTACCAGGATGCGAGGGCGAGCGGAAATACCGCACTCTCATCTCCCTGCTGGGATCTGTTAGCCCTCATGCGCCGAGTGGTTAACTACCACAGTTCATGAGTTGGGCAACGGCAGGTTGATCTGTTTGATGCATCTGGTATTCGGGTGTGGTGTAAAGATGAGCGGGTAATTGCCGTATGCTTGTACACACACTAGTGGCCACTATTCGTTGCAGATTCTGTTGAGCTGTGCTTGATGCTCCTTGGATCCCTTCTTCGGTTGTAGCCTTCGGCTGTCGTCCCGTTCTTCATGCATAGCATCTGGATTTTATCTTTGCTGTTCATTGCTGATTTATAGTTGCTCTCCGTACTGGGGTTTGATCCCAATGTCCCTCTGCGGCTTGGTTTGTTTTGTTTGCCTGTTGTTTGTTCAGGGTTCCCAGGTTACTCATCTGGTCGTGGATTTGGCCCGGCTGAGGTGCCTCAGGAGGTGGTTAGAGTGTCCCAATTAGTATAGTATATATATAGGTATCAGTACTTAGCCAAGGGATGCCCTGTGCTCTGTTGTATTCAGTTGTGGATGTTGTCAGGTACTTGATGCATGTTTTATGCTGTACTGTATTTCTGTGGCTTGTAGCCCTTTGTTGGTTTAAACTGGGATATATTTTGAGTATTTTACTATTTTAAATTATGTTATCTTTCTGTCAGGCCAAAAGCAAAAAATTTAACCACTTTTTAGTTGCTTCCGCTTGTTTTTGCGTGTTTTATCTCTGATGAGAGCACGAGGCCTGACATTTTTGGTATCAGAGCTTAAGCTGGGATAAGTTCGATTTCTTTGATAACACTTGAGTCTAGGCACAGTGTTGTGTGTTGTTTGTGCTTGACTATGTGATTTATGTGTTGCATATTGTTGTGATATGTGCTATCTATGCTGTACTTGTTTTGTGTTATCTTATCCTGTTTAGTGCCTTCGTAGAGAGATGCCTCCTAGACGTAGGGGTAGAGGTAGAGGGCAGTTTCAGGACGATTCTGGAGGTCATAATGAGGATCAACATAGTTTCCTTTCCCGTGGTCGCGGTAGGCGGGTAGAGGATGAAGTTGACGACTTGACAACCCGTGTGGAGAGCATGGAGATTGTGATGGCTAGGTTCCAACGGATGAGTCCCCAGATCTTTAACGGTGACGATTCTAGCGAGGATGAGGATTCGTGGCTACGGCACATCACTGGTTTGTTCGATCGTGTTCAGTACGACGATGTGCTTCGGTTGAGTTTGGCGACCTTCCAGCTGAGGAAGAGTGCGGAGCGTTGGTGGCGTGGCGCTTCGAGGACGCTAGAGGAGACAAGTGTGGAGATTACTTGGGATAGTTTCTGCGTTGCCTTTCGGCAGGAGTACGTCCCGGAGTCGTACGTGAACGCCCATGAGAGGGAGTTCGACAACTTGGAGCAGGGTACGATGTCTGTTAGGGAGTATGCCCGTAGGTTTTCTTCTCTGTTGGCGTATGTCCCGCATGTAGCTGGACAAAAGAGGGCCAAGAGGACCAAGTTTCTTGAGGGTTTGAACGAAGAGTTGTATACTTTGGTTTTGTCGAGCAAACCAAAGAGCTATCAGAGGTTGTTGATAGTGCAATCGATATCGAGGAAGGTCTGCAGAACCTGAGGTCGCGTGCGAGGCCTCAGGATGCTCAGGGTGGTCGTCCCGCTGTTCAGGGAGCGCAGTCTTCTCAGTCTTCGCAGTCAGCTCATCAACCCCAGCAGCAGCAGTTGGCTCAGCAGTCTGGCCGCCAGAGGCTCCGACCTCGTGGCCATCAGTTTAAGAAGAAGTCTGGTTTGGGTTCTTCTAGGTCTGGTAGCTCTAGTAGCAGTGGTTATAGAGCAGAGTTTTGTGGTTTTTGTGGAGGCAAGAATCCGTCGACTCAGTGCGTTGGTGTGCAGGGCTCTTGTAATATCTGTGGTCAGTAAGGGCATTTCGCTAGAGTTTGTCTGTCGGCTGGATCGCAGCAAGCCGCAGCTACCTCAGGCTCGAGGAGGATCGTCTAGGGGTCGTTCCCCTCAGTTTCTGTAGCCTAGGTTGGAGAGACGTAGTTTAGGCCGTTCCAGTTGCCTGGTCCGTCGCGTTTCGGACAGTCGTCTCAGCAGCATTTCTCTGGACCCCAACATGCTCAAGCGAACGCTATTACTAGGGAGCAAGTTGAGGAGACGCCGAGCAGGGTGATTTCAGGTACATGCCTTGTCTTTGATTTTCCTGCACGAGTGTTGTTTGACACTGGCGCATCGCATTCGTTTATTTCTGAAGCATTTTTGGTCAATCATGGTTTGCATACCACTTCTTTGCGCGATGTTGTGTCTGTTTCTACTCCTGGCGGCGTGAGCTTGTTCTCCGAAGAGGTTTTGTTAGATGGCTCTATGAGGTTTGGCGATCATGTGTTGATAGCGAATTTGATTCGTTTGTTGTTGTGGGATTTCGACTGCATAGTAGGAATGGACGTGTTGTACAATTATAGGCCTCCGTGGATTTTTTCCACGGGATTGTGCGTTTTAGGCCTCAGACCAAATGGAATTTATACGGTGCTGACTCTCAGTCGAAGATTCCGCTAGTCTCAGCGATGGAGATGTTCAGCTTGTTGTCGGCGGAGAACGCGGGTTTTATGATTTACGCGTTGGATGCATATTATTCTTCGCATGTGCAGCTCAGCGACGTTCCTGTGGTGCGTCATTTTCCTGATGTGTTTCCGGAGGAGATTCCTGGTTTTCCTCCGAGGAGGGGGATTGACTTTAGCATTGAGTTGGTGCCTGGCACAGCTCCGATTTCACGTGCACCATATCGTTTAGCGCCTGTTGAGTTGAGAGAACTCAAGGTGCAACTTGATGACTTGCTGGAGAAAGGTTTTATCAGACCTAGCATGTCGCCGTGGGGAGCGCCTATCTTGTTTGTCAAGAATAAGGATGACACAATGAGAATGTGCATTGACTTCCATCAGATGAACAAAGTTACTATTAAGAATAAGTACCCATTGCCGAGGATCGATGATTTGTTTGACCAGTTGCAAGGCTCTGCTGTATATTCGAAGATCGATCTACGTTCAGGGTACCATCAGTTGAGAGTTAGAGATCAAGATGTTGTGAAGACTGCTTTTCGTACTAGGTACGGGCATTTTGAGTTTCTGGTAATGCCTTTTGGGTTGACCAATGCTCCTGCAGTCTTCATGGATTTGATGAACCGAGTCTTCTGAGAGTTTATAGATCAGTTTGTGATCGTGTTCATCGATGACATCTTGGTGTATTCGAAGACTCCTTTGGAGCACAAGGAGCATTTGAGAGTTGTCCTTCAGACATTGAGAGACTCGCAGCTGTATGCCAAGTTTTCTAAGTGCGAGTTCTGGCTGGATCGCGTCGTTTTTCTGGGTCATGTGATTTCAGCGGATGGCATTTATGTGGATCCCAGTAAGGTTGATGCTATTTTGAACTGGGAGCGACCTAGGAATGTGTCTGAGGTTCGTAGTATCTTGGGTCTGGCTGGCTATTACCATCGTTTTATAGAGCGTTTCTCTAGTATAGCTAGGCCGATGACTCAGTTGACTCAGAAAGGCAAGCGGTTTGTTTAGACTGATCAATGCGAGAATGATTTTCAATTGCTCAAGGAGAAGTTGACTACTGCACCTGTGTTGGATTTGCCGTCTGGTTCAGGTGGCTACGTCGTGTGTTCTGATGCTTCGCTCAATGGATTGGGCTGTGTGTTGATGCAGCATGGTCGAGTCATTGTGTATGCCTCGCGGCAGCTGAAAAACCCCACGAGACTCGATACCCAGTTCATGATTTGGAGCTAGCAGCTGTGATCTTTGCATTGAATATTTGGCGCCACTATCTGTATGGCGAGCAGTTTGTGGTGTACTCGGACCACAAGAGTTTGCAGTATTTGTTTTCGCAGCCTGACTTTAATATGAGACAGCGTAGGTGGATGGAGCTGCTGAAGGATTTTGGTTGCAAGATCAACTACCAGCCTGGGAAAGAGAACGTAGTTGCTGATGCGTTGAGCAGGAAGGCTCCAGAAAAGATGCTTGCGTCGCTGTGTATTTCTAAAGACTGTGAGCATCTTAGCACTACGGGTTGGAGGTTTTACCCGACTGAGGATTATGTTGTTGTTTCTTCTTTCCAAGTTGAGCCACAGATCATTTCGAGCATTAGAGCGGCTCAAAGGACAGATCCTTCCATCCACGAGTTGAAGTTGAAGGTTAGGGCTGGTCAACTTGAGGACTATTCTGTTTCGTCCGATGGTTGTTTGCGTTTACGTGGTCGATTGGTTGTGCCCAATCTGATAGATATTCGGGAGGAGATACTTAGAGAAGTGCATTGCAGTAGACACAGTGTCCATCCTGGTGCACGGAAGATGTACCATGCGTTAAAGCCGGACTTCTGGTGGGCTTGTTTGAAGAGCGACGTTGCTAGATTTGTTGCTCGTTGCTTGAACTGTCAGCAGTTTAAGGCTGAGAGGATGAGACCCGATGGTCTGTTGCAGAGTTTGAAGTGCCCCAATGGAATTGGGAGCACATAGTGATGGATTTTGTGACGCATTTGCCTCGTTCCAGTAGAGGTTGCGATGCGATTTGGGTTGTTATCGACAGATTGTCGAAGTCTGCACATTTTATTCCCTATGGAATGACGTTCTCTTTGAAGAAAATGGTGAAACTGTACGTGGCTTTTGTGGTTAGACTGCATGGTGTGCCTGTTTCGATCGTTTCTGACTGAGATCCAAGGTTTACTTCCAGGTTTTGGAAGAGTTTGCAAGCAGCTTTGGGTACCAGATTGGCTATGAGTACCGCGTATCATCCTCAAACAGATGGTCAATCTGAGAGAACTATCCAGACGTTGGAGGATATGTTAAGAGCTGTTGTGATGGATTTTGGTGGTACTTGGCAAGACGCGTTGTCTTTAGTTGAAATTTCCTACAATAACAGCTATCAAGTGACGATTGGTATGGCGCCGTTCGAGGCTTTGTGTGAGACCTGGATTTGTAATTTAGATTTATCATTGGAATGAATCGATTATAGAGGTTTTAGATCTATTTTATGAGTGTTTGAGTTGCATTTTCGGGTTCCTTTTCGTGTGTTGAACAATTCTGGAGATTTTGTATTTTTCACATATTAGAGGTACCTGCTGGTTGGTGTGTCAGCTGATGTTAATAGCTAGCTGCTGGTCGGTGATAAATCCAGCAGAAGCGCGTTTTAGCGCGAGATTCCTGAAACGCTGTCGTTTCGTGAGGTTTTGGTTACGCGTGTGTTGTGATCAGCAGGTGCGTTAGTATATTTGCGTTGAGGGCAAAACGACTACGTTTAGGTTAGTTGGCGCGACGTCGTCGTGATGTTGCGACC
>KV012653.1:2945-17858 GCA_001598015.1 Dorcoceras hygrometricum
ATCGTAGAAACCATGAAGTACTGATCGCTCGGCTGAAATCTCCAACCAGAAGTACTCAATTGCTCATAGACTCTCGAAACATTCAAAAACGAAAGCATCGCAGGCTGGGTCTTCCTACTCAATGCGTCGGCAACTGAGTTCATCTGCCCAGGCTGATACTGAATCTCACAGTTAAAGTCCTTGAGCAATTCCATCCATCGTCGCTGCCTCATGTTCAAATCAGACTGCGTGAAGATATATTTCAGGCTCTTGTGGTCGGTGTACACCACAAATTCTTCACCATACAAATAATGTTGCCAAATCTTCTAGGCAAACACTATCGCAGCCAACTCCAAATCGTGAACAGGGTACCTCGTCTCGTGAGGCTTCAACTGTCGAGACGCATAGGCAATCACGTACCCGTTCTGCATCAGCACACACCCTAAACCATTGAGAGAAGCATCGGAGCACACCACGAATCCTCCGGATCCAGACGGTAGGGCCAACACAGGAGCAGTAGTCAACTTCTCCTTCAACGTCTGGAAACTGTTCTCGCACTCATCAGTCCACTCAAATCTCTTATCCTTCTGAGTCAACTGAGTCAAAGGCCTGGCTATCGAAGAGAACTTCTCGATAAAACTCCTATAATAGCCAGCCAATCCCAAGAAACTACGGATCTCAGAAATATTCTAGGTCTCTCCCAGTTAAGAACTGCTTCGACCTTGCTCGGATCTACCGAAATTCCTTGCGCTTAAATCACATGACCCAAAAAGATAATTCTGTCCAGCCAAAATTCACACTTGCTGAACTTAGCATAGAGCTGCGAGTCTCTCAATCGCTGCAACACCAGTCTAAGATGCTCCTTATGCTCTCTCAAGCTCCTCGAGTAAATCAGGATGTCATCAATGAAGACGATCACGAACCGATCAATATACTCGCTGAAGACGAGGTTCATCAAATCCACAAAGACAGCGGGGGCATTCGTCAACCCAAACGGCATGACAAGAAACTCATAATGCCCATATCTAGTCCGGAAAGCTTTCTTAGCCATGTCAACGTCTCTAATCCGCAACTGGTGATAACCAGAGCGCAAATCAATCTTCGAGTACACGACCGATCCCTGCAACTGGTCGAACAAGTCATCAATCCTCGGCAAAGGATACTTGGTCTTCACTGTTGCTTTATTCAACTGTCTGAAATCCACACACATCCTCATGGATCCATCCTTCTTTTTCACGAAAAGAATCGGAGCTCCCCAAGGTGACATACTCGGTCTGATGAAGCCTTTCTCCAAGAGGTCTCTCAACTGATCCTTTAGCTCTCTCAACTCTGCTGGCACCAACCGATACGGAGCTCTAGAAATCGGGGCGGTACCGGGCACCAACTCGATACTGAAGTCGATCTCACGTCTCGTAGGGAATCCAGGAATCTCGTCTGGGAACACGTCGGGAAACTCTCGGACGATCGGGATATCACTCAACTCCAATCGCTGATCTTGGGAACTATCAAGTGCGTAGATCATGAACCCAGCATTTCCTAGCGATAGTAGGCTAAACATCTCCACGGCGGAAACCAGCGGAATCTTTGGACGTGAATCAGCACCGTAGAAATCCCACTTCTCACCCGAATCAGGGCAAAATCTCACCACACCATGGAAGCAATCAACTGTAGCCTTATAGCTAGACAGCACATCCATCCCCAAGATACAATCAAAATCTCTAATCCCCAAAACAATCGGATTGGAGACCAGAACATGCTCATCAAATCTAATCAGACAATCAATCACTACCTCTCGGGACCAAAGACTCACACCAGCAGGAGTAGACACAGACACGACATCACACAATGGGGATGAACTCAACCCATGCTCAAACACAAACAACTCAGATATGAAAGAATGTGATGCACCAGTGTCAAAAATAACTCTCGCAGGATAATCAAATATAAAGCATGTACCTCCAATCACCATTCCAGGCGTCTCCTCAGCCTGCTCTCTGTTCAAATCATTCGCCTGAGCCTGCTGGGGAATCTGAAACTTAGGTCGGGAGGGTCCTCCAAACCTAGATGGCTCACGAGGCTGAAATCCAGATCGCTGAGACTGAGCGAAATACTGCTGTCGCTGCGAAGAACCATCAACGGAACCCTGCTGCGACTGTCCAAAAGACCGCCCTCCTATTGAAGGACACGCCCTAGCGAAATGTCCCAGCTGACCACAAATATGAAAAAGTCCTCTAACTCCACGACACTGCGAAATCTCATGTCTCCCTGCTCTCTGTTCAAATCATTCGCCTGAGCCTGCTGGGGAATCTGAAACTTAGGTCGGGAGGGTCCTCCAAACCTAGATGGCTCACGAGGCTGAAATCCAGATCGCTGAGACTGAGCGAAATACTGCTGTCGCTGCGAAGAACCATCAACGGAACCCTGCTGCGACTGTCCAAAAGACCGCCCTCCTATTGAAGGACACGCCCTAGCGAAATGTCCCAGCTGACCACAAATATGAAAAAGTCCTCTAACTCCACGACACTGCGAAATCTCATGTCTCCCTCCGCACTGTCCACAAAATCCGCCGCCAGAACCACTGCCTGAACCGCTGCCAGAACCAGAACTCACGGAACCAGAGGAACTCGAATGGCCCTTCTTCTTAAATTGCTTCCCTCGAGGTCGGAACTGCTGGCGACTCGAATGCTGTGACCCCTGAGGAGACTGATACGACTGCGACACCGCCTGCGCTGGCTGAGAAGCACGTCCAGTCGTCTGCTGCACCGGAGCCTCGAGATCCATCAAACTCTCCTCAATATCAACCGCATTGTTCACAGCTTCCATAAAGGTCGCCGGGGACCCAGACAACACCATCCGGTAAAGATCAGGTCTCAAGCCCTTCAAGAATTTGTTCCTCTTCGTCCACTCTTGGTTCGCTACATGTGGCATGTACACCAAAAGTGCAGAAAACTGCCTCGCATACTCGGCCACTCGCATGTTACCCTGCTTGAGGTTGTCGAACTCTCGCTCTCGGCTAGCGAAGTAGGACTCCGGGGTATACTCCTGACGGAACGCCTCACATAATCTCTCCCAGGTGATCACCGCCCCACTATCACGAAGCATCCTAGAAGTACCTCTCCACCAGCGCTGCGCGTCATCCCGCAACTGCAGCACTGTCAACTTCAACCTCTTTTCCGGAGCATACTCCAAGGTATCGAATAACTCCTCCATCTGGACTAGCCAAGCCTCAGCCTTGGCACCACCCTCAGTAGCAGCAAACGTCGGAGGGTTCGTACGCTGAAATCGAGCTAAAACTAGTTCCATCTCACCTATCCGTCGAGTCACATCATCCACCCGATGAACATCCTCGTCACTATCTGGAGCCCTAGACCCCTCAGCGGAATGTCTAGATCTACCTCTCCTCGGCGGCATCTACACAAGTCTAGAGGTAAGGCTAACAACAGATATAACATCAAGGCAGATAATAATCACATAAGTCACAGAGTCAATCAACAATCAAATCAAAACTCTGTGCCTAGACTCGAGTGTGATCAAAAGAAATCGAGCTTATCCCAGTTTAAGCTCTGATACCAAAAATGTCAGGCCCCGTGCTAATTACTCACAATTAACACTAAATAAACGCATAAACACGGAAGCTTAAAATCAGGGCTTAAAAATTTTTCGAAATCATTTGGGCCTGAACGTACAAACATTCATTCAAAATATCGATAATCAAAATATAAGTTAACTCAAACTTATACAATCAGGTAACAACAACAATTCAAATAGAATACAGATCCCCAATACACAAAAACGCGGGACATCCCCCGGTTCAGTACATATCATAAATATAACTGGGACTCATGGGAAAGGGGATCGACCAGCTGAACCTCCACTCTGTCCAGCCTGGCTACCTGAAGATCCTGCAAATGGGTAACACAGACCCAAGACACAAAAGCAGGAAAACAAATACGAGGTCAAGCCTCAGTACGAAGAGCTATCAAAACAGCTAAACATGCAACATGCTATAAATCAATGTCATGAATGCATGAGGGCTATCAAAGAATCGGATAGCTAGACCAGTCCATCAACTGGCAACTCAAATCAAGCCTCTATACCACGCACAGCCAATCAGCCGGTGGAAATCATCGGTCCGTGATCATCGGGGCCCGTCAGCCCATCACAGCTCGGTGGTAGACACTCGAATCCGGTAGTCACCACTCCGATGATAGCGTTGGACTTTTCAGGCACAACTCATCAGTCAGCCAGTCACAACGTGGCACCCAATCAGGTCATCAAATCAATCTATCAAAGGCTCAATATGTATGCATGTATGCCAATCAATGTCAATGCTCAATGCATACAATGCACAATACGTAAAACAGAATTTAGCTCAATCATTCAACATACTGGTTCACGTAATTCACAGCAGCAAGACTCACAACATCAATCACAGCATGCTCACGCCTAAAGCTACTAAGGGCTGCTCAATTCGTACCTCAATTTTCACAAACTCTACCTCACTGATTTCACAAAAAGGCACGGCAGACTCACGGCCAGCAACCATCTTTCTCCTGGCTTTGTTAATGCGAGGCAGAAGGTACTAGCAACTATAACCTGTACAAGGTACTCAACATCTTAGCTCAAATCTGAACCTGCACGCTCTTAAACCTACGGCCAGGACTCAACACATGATCTACCTAGCTACACAGGTACTAACAACAAGAGTAAGGTTCAAAACAACGAGGAATGTTCACCCAAAAGCTTAAACCCGCAAGGGAAACGCACGACACAGATTTCTCCAAAAGCTTCGAACACCAACAGCTTCGCGCCTCTACTCCAGCGTTAATTCAGGGTTCGAAATGGGTAGCAATCGAAAGAGCTAAGCTAGGGGAGTCCAACTCCACCAAGATTGTCAAAAACAGAGGCTGGAAGCGACGGGAATCGGCGGTGGAAAGTTATGGTGAACAGTAGCAAGTCGAGGGTTTTGACAGAGAAGATAAGAAATGACGGGTTGAGAAATATTCTAAGTGTAATTCGACACTTCTATTTATTCCTCAATTCAATGGCTACTGTCTAAATCAAACACCGACAAAAACAGATCTCTGCATCAAAAGATAGTATCCACCAGATTCCCCAAACCAGTGCTTAAAATCTATCAGACTCCACAGCGCTAATACTATTCTCGCGCGCTAGTTAAAACGACGGCGTATCGGTGACATCTGGTCTCTCCAACGGTAACACAAAACAGATCTCTCGCGCTCATGCAATACAAAACACGCTAAGTGCTGGAAATCCAAAACGACGACGCAGCAACTAACTGGAACGACGCCGCATCACTCAAACAGATCTTAGCGCTCAACACAACAGATCTCAGCGCTACAACTAAAACAGATCTCTCCTCAACTATGCGCGCTACACCAGATGTCAACTCCACATGTTGACCAACACGTGGCATCCTCCTACGCGCCCGCGCTAACGTCAGCAGATCTCTTCACGCGAACTAACACCAGCGCTCAATACAACGAGGCCAGATCTCTCAATCCAGCGATCACCTGCTACAGTGCCGTTGACCAGCGTTGACATCTGAAATTACGAAATGCAAGCGTTTCACTCTTGGTCATCCAGACCTCACCAAAACGACATCGTTTTACTCAATTCTCGCGGCACATCACACAATGCTAAGGAAAAACAGATTTCTATCTAAATCTAACCAAATCAACTTCAAATCGCTACCAGATTTCACCCGATAAACCCGAACTAAAATCTGGACAACTCCAACTAGAGATCTGAATTTCCTCAAATCAGATTTCACCAAAAATCCGAAATTCCAGAAATCAAAAAATCTTAATTCTCGTGACTAACCCTACTCCAAAATCTGATTAATCACAAATCTTGAAATCTGATTCCTCACACAGATCCAACAAGGTAAAGTGTCGGAATTTCCATTAGACCAAAAGAGGATCATCTGGATGAACGGAAGATTATGTGTGCCCGATGTCGATAAATTCCGTCAGGAAGTGATGTCTGAAGCACATACATCCAAATTCTCAAACCACCCAGGGAGAAGAAAGATGTATATAGATTTGAAAGAACACTTCTGGTGGAATGGGATAAAAAGAGATGTTGCTGATTTTGTCATTAGATGCCACGTATGTCAACAAGTCAAGGTAGAACATCAAAGATCTGGAGGATTAAACCACTGGAAATTCCAGAATGGAAGTGGGAAAATATATCCATGGACTTTGTAGTAGGTCTGCCAAAAACGAGATAAGGCCATGATGGAATATGGGTAATCGTGGATATGTTAACGAAGTCCGTGCACTTTCTGCCTGTTCGTATGAATTACGGCTTGGATAAGCTCGCTGCCTTGTACATGGACAACATTGTCAGACTACATGGAGTTCCAACCAGCATTCTGTTAGATAGGGACCCAAGGTTCGTATCTCGTTTCTGGAAGAGCTTCCAAGAAGCAATGAGAAGTAAGGTTACCCTCAGTACGGCTTATCATCCACAGACAGATGGCCAAACTGAGAGAACCATCCAGACCCTAGAAGACATGCTACGGACATGCACCTTGGACTTCGGTAGTAACTGGAGCGAACATCTACCTCTAATAGAGTTCGCATACAACAATAGATACCACAGCAGCATAAGAATGGTGCCATTTGAGGCCCTCTATGTACGGAAATGTCGATCACTGCTGTGTTGGGATGAGGTCGGAGGAAAGGCCATCACAGGACCTGAACTCGTCCAGGAGACAGTGAAAAAGGTAGCCATCATAAAGGAAAGACTAAATACAGCCCAGGACCGACAGAAAAGCTGGGCAGACTTAAAGATAAGACCCTTGGCCTTTGAGGTAGGTGAAAAAGTGTATCTCAAGGTCTCTTCAATGAAAGGGATAGTCCAATTTGATAAGGCCTGAAAGCTGAATCCCCGATATGTCGGACCATTTGAAGTCTTGGAAATAATAGGAACACTTGCCTACAGACTGGCCTTACCACCCAGTATGTCAAGAATCCACAATGTCTTCCATGTCTCACAACTAAGGAGATATATCGTGGATTTTAGTCACGTTCTTAATGAAGGACCACTCCTTGTGGAAGGGAAATTGACCCAAGGACTGAACTATGAAGAAGTCCCTATTCGAATCGTGGACATAAAAGACCAGGTTCTTAGACGAATAACGATCCCATATGTCAAGGTCCAATGGTCCAACCACACAGAGAGAGACGCCACATGGGAAATGGAGGAGAAGATGCACAGACAATACCCCTGCCTCTTCGAAGATCATGAGAACCCAATTTCGAGGACGGAACTTCTTTTAAGGAGGGATGGATGTGAAAACCCAGAAATTTAGCTCTCGGAAATTCAGCCCAAGGAAAAAAATTATTACGATGGTCAACTCAGCTTTGGTAAAATCAACTCAGCTCACGCATAGTCAACTCAAATCACGCATGGTCAACTCTGCTTTGGTAAAGTCAACTCATCTCATGCATAGTCAACTCAGATCACGCATGGTCAACTCAGCCTTGGAAAATTCAACTCAGCTCATAGTGGACAGAACGCAGTGTAGGCCAACTTTCGTGTGAACTGAGCAGCTTACAGGATGCAAACAGCTCTCGCCAGAGCTGACAGCATATTGGAACAACCAAAGATGAGAACAGCAGGGTATTCCAAGCTGAACTCATCACAACAGTGCCCAATGCTGGAGCTATCTGCTGGACCCCAAACAGATTACAGATTAAGGATCAGCTTTCAACATACCAGGACAGATCACACATACGAATCAGCTCACGAACTTCAGCAGAGCTGCTACACATGTTACAAATCAGATTGCATTTGGAAAGCCAACAATCAACAATCGTAACTGCCGATTTAGAGAGATTAAATGCCCTTGTAACAGCCAGATTCATGGCCATCAAAGCAGGAATTATGTCTGTAACGGCTGACCTTTGAACTCCCTGTTTCTACACCTATAAATACCTTACTGTGGCATCAAGAAGACCCACACTCATCCCGAAAATCCTCAGTATAATACCACTAAGCTCCCACGTTGAAACCCTGCATGAGCTGAGTGCTGTGTGAAGTTCACCATATTTTGAATACCAGATCCGGCCTAAGCTGCACACTGTTTCTGCCACCTTGAACCAACTGTAAGTGGGATTTTGCTAGTATATTCGTTCGAAATAAAATATATGGTATTCATGCTATATTTTGTCTTGAATTATCATTCGAGTTTTCGTTTCGTGTCAAATTCATGCTATGATCTATTCTCTGTTTTAGCACTGATATTTCTATCGCAATATGGGTCTACGGAATATTCCGCACTCTGAGTTACTGTGTGTAACTATGGCCTCAACCCCTTATAGGAGTAAAAATTAGGGACTGATCAGTAAGCCATAGAAACGAAGTAATTATCAGTGCTATCTGATATCTGTTATATGCTCTTCTCTGCTTTGTTCTGATGATCAAATTCAATGTGTATATATATATATATATATTAGTTTGTATATATATATATATATATAGTTGTTATGCTCGAATGGTTCCTCCATTTGCTTAGTGTTTCACCAAACACTCACCCCTTACTTCTCCCACCCAGATAAAACGAAGAACAGGTTGAAGAGGACGAGCAAGAGATGTTCTGGGGCTGGTGAAGACTTAGTATAGGTTAATGACAGTTTCGCTTCCACAAATTTTGATTTTCAGTCGTAAAGACGATTATTTTGATTATGTAAACTGATTTCGAGCTATACTATGAGGCTTAATGTTTTTACAATTTTTTAACATTTCCGATGTCGCGAGTCTCGTTCTCGGGGCATGACATCTTCCTACATGGGAGCAAGCTGTGCACGAGAGCTATTGAGTTCGCGAGCTGGGCTATGAGCGTGATCTGTCGTGAGCATGATCTGTAGTGAGCGTGATCTGTTGGTGAACGCAAGCTGTTAGTGTAAGCGTCTCGAGTTGCATTCCTAAGCTAGTTTCAGCTTTGAGATCTGAGCTGGTCTGAGTGCGCAACCTGATCTGTAGTGAGAGCGTGATCTGGTTGGTTCGTGATATGGGTAGATGTGATCTGAGATTACTGTGCATGAGGCGCGATCCAATCTTTTAGCTCTAATCTGAGCTAGGTATTGCGTGAGCTGACAGGTATGCGATCTGATCAGAGTGTGCGATCTGATGCGATGCGCGATCTGGCATGTGAAAGCCTAAGCTGAAATAGTGTCGAGCTCTGAGCTGATCCGAAAGTACTGTAGATCAGATCGGGTAGTTTAGTAGTATAAATAGGACCGTTGCCAACACTTAGTCATTTTTATACCACACACTACCTTATCTTTCTCTAGAGAGAACAGATATTCTTCCCGAAACCCTCGTGGTTACTGTTCATCTGTTACCATTATTTTTTGATTGTCGGAGTTTGGACGATCATATTTGGACAAGAGAGATAACATTGGAAACCCTTTTCCAGACCCGTCCTTTCCCTACCGATATTGTGGCCGGTGGTGGTTGGAGGAGGAAACGCGAATTCGTAGAGTGAGTGATGTTCGTCACTTCTCCCAGTCGTGTTGCTCATTCGAATTGGTATTTACGAGCTGTTGTTGAGTGTAAAGATCTGTTGTTGGATTCCAAGCTGTCAATCTTGTGGCTTTTGGCGTGATTTCTCCACCGTGAGCTGTTGGCCTAGAGTTGTGAGTCGACAGTGGTGTGAGTTGTCCTCAGCCGTGAGCTTTACTGAGGTATTATGGTAAGATTTGATGTCGCACCCAAACCCCATGGGGCCACGAATTTAAGGAAAAAGAAATATAAGACAAAAATGAAGGGCTGGAATGAATTGTAGCAAGTTATATTGCCTTGCCAAGAAAATACGAAGAATAAACAGTTGGCGCCAAGTAGAAAAATTAAAATTTCAATATCATATTTCAAGTTACAAAATGCAATTGCGAATTACAACTACTGGAACTCTGTTTGAATTCACTATTGTTTTAATAGATCTTAATACAGATTGGCAAAAGATCAAAAATAACAACAATAAAGCAGACGTCGCGGAACCGCTGGTCTTTTGATAAACACCACACACCATGGCTGATTCAGATCCCTTCTCCCGTCTGCCCCCGAACTGACTCACCTGCACCAAGAAAGCTAGTAAGCCTAGGGGCTCAGCAAGAAAAACTGAGAATAACAAGAGCACAATATGGGCAGGCGCAATACATACAATAACATAGTTTAAAGGAAGACATTTTAAACATAGCTGTTCGTAACATCTGATAAGGGAGTACTCAGATCCCAACATTTAATTCTTTAGACTTATGGCTCAGAAGTTCCACTTAGGTCCCGTTGCACTTGATCAAATGACTACTGATATCAGTTTCCATATGGCGAATTTCACCCAATATGAAGAGGCAACCGACACGCACGACTGCTGCTCACCCTTCCAATATGAAAGGGCAACTGAAATTTAAACAGCTGCGCACCTTTCCAATATGTATTGTCCGTTACCTTTGCCATAAATCTTAAAATCTGAACATTTTATTCTTTTAAACAACATCTGGGTGAAAATCAGATCTTGACATCGGGGTTCACTTCATTTTAAAATTCATTTTCCATCAACAAACATTTTCACTGAGCATCTAGCTGTGACTTGGGAAAACAGATGTCTGAAAGAAACAGCGTATGGTTACGAGATAAATTTCAGACGTTGCAAACAGATGTGACTCGGGGGTGCTATCGCTATCAAATTTCAGATCTCGCCAACCAAAATTTTAGATGTTGCGGTCAACTCAGATGTCAACGCAACTGGATGAAGTATTTCAGATGTTGCTATCGGAAATTTCAGATGCTTGGGAAAACAGATGTCTAGAAAGAAACAGCGTATGGTTACGAGATAAATTTCAGACGTTGCAAACAGATGTGACTCGGGGGTGCTATCGCTATCAAATTTCAGATCTCGCCAACCAAAATTTTAGATGTTGCGGTCAACTCAGATGTCAACGCAACTGGATGAAGTATTTCAGATGTTGCTATCGGAAATTTCAGATGTTTACTAAGTGAAAGTACTGTTGGCGTAAACAGATGTCAACTAATTGAGTTTGGTCAACTCCGCTGTTAACGTAGTAATAGGTGAAACAGCAGATACCTACAGGGAGCTCAGCTGCTGGGGTAAATCAGATGTCAATGGAATATCGGTTGAACAAACAGCTGACGCTAAGGAAATATCATATGAACAGTGAACAGCTGACGCTAAGGAAATATCATATGAACAGTAAACAGCTGAAATGGAACAACTGGTTTAAAGATGAAATTCAGACGTTGGAAGAAATTCAACATCTGACTGTAACTCGGTGTTGCAACATCAAAACGACAGCTGCGCTATCAGCTGTTGCCTATCAAACCAGACTTAACTTCTGATTCAATTAGCAACTCCGATTACATAGCGTCAAATTCCGATGTTACCATTCACCAAAAGAAGAAGAACTTCGAAATTTTACGATGAACTGGAACTGGAATGCTCAGTGGTTTAAAAACCAACATCAACAACTTCATAAAATATATTTTGGGTTTCAAACATAAACCAACTGTGAACCCGAACATTAAACATATTTCAAAATCAGCAGAACAATGAACAATGGCTGAATTTGAACACAACTCAGGCAAGCAATCACAATGCTGAAAGAGAACATACATATGCTTTCATGGCGTAGCAAGAATCAGATTTACTTGCCTTAACACAGGAGAAACACGAAACGCAGCAGGCCTTAGCATCAAGTCTCCTCAAGCACCGCAGCGAGTTTCCTATGGTTTCTTTGATGAAAATGAAGGTTTTCTTGCAAAATGATGAACTTACAGTCCACACGTACCATAAGCATGGGAGTCTGACTTGTAATATGGGAAAAACACTCGAGTATGCATGGTGTTCCACACCTACTTCTCAAAATTTGTTAAAAGTCCCCTGTCACTATTTCAATTTGTCAAAGAAATACTCTCATTTAAAAAGAACCATTCTTCCATCCGAAAAATCATTTTATTTTCGACTTCTACTCAGCTGGTGTTCGGGTAACAGCTGACCAGACCTCTGCACCGTGTTCAACATCTGAAAATAAGAAATCAGCTAGCAATTAAACGGTTAAGCTGAAATTCGAAATTAGAAATGGGTCCTTGAATTAAAAGGACTAAGAATTGTGGTCCTATGGATTTTGGGGCGTTACAATCTACCCACCTAATAAAAATTTCGTCCTCGAAATTTACTTACCAAACAATTCTGGGTAGCAACTAAGCATATCAGCTTCTGTTTCCCACGTAGCTTCTTGTTCAGTTTGGTTGGACCACTGAACCTTAACCATAGGGATACTACGGTTCCTCAGCTTCCTAATTTCCCTAAGAAGAATCTTCTCCGGTCTTTCTTCATAGCTCAAGTCTGATTCTAAGTCAATTGAGTCAACACTTAGTATATGCGATGGGTACGTGAAATACATTATGCACTGAGGACAGATGCGACGGCAGTGCTAGTCGATAAGCCATCGTCCCTACCTTGTCCAGAATTTCATAAGGACCAATGTATCTAGGGCTCAGCTTTCCCTTCTTACCAAAACGCATCACTCCTTTCATTGGAGCTACTTTCAAGAAGACGTGATCACCGACTTCAAAATTCAGCTCCCTCCGTCTATTGTCCACATAGCTCTTTTGTCTGCTTTGAGCAGCTTTCATTCTTTCCCTTATTTTCCTAAAAGCTTCTGCTGTTTGCTCAACCACATCTGGTCCTAAACCAGCTCGTTCTCCACTTCATCCCAATGGAGAGGCGTTCTACAATTGCGTCCATAAAGTTCTTTGTAAGGAGCCATCTGTATCAATGCTTGAAAACTGTTATTATATGCAAATTCTACCAATGGTAGTTTCAGATCCCAATTTTCTGAGAAGTCTATAATACATGCTCTGAGTAAATCTTCCAAATTTTGAATCACCCTTTCTGATTTTCCATTCTGTCTGGGGGTGAAAAGCCATGCTAAAGGTCAACCGTGTACCTAAAGCTCTATGTAAACTCTTCCAGAAGGCGGACGTGAACTTGGAATCTCTATCAGATACTATCGATAGGGTAACACCATGAAGTCTTACTATCTCCTTTACATATAACTCTGCGTATCTACTCACATCATATGTTGTCTTTACTGGTAAAAAGTGAGCAAATTTCGTAAGCCTATCTACTATAACCCAAATAGAATTATATCCTTGGGTAGTCCTGCGCAGTCCAATTACAAAATCCATAGCTATACATTCCCACTTCCACTCTGGGATGGGCAACAACTTCAACAATCCCGCGGGTCGTTGGTGTTCAGCTTTTACCAACTGGCATGTTAAGCATTCTGAGACAAATCTGGCTATGTCTCTTTCCATTCCTGGCCACCAATACAGCTTTTGGAGGTCCTTATACATTTTAGTGCTTTCGGGATGCACAGAGTATGGAGCTGAATGAGCTTCTGCCATCAAATCTAATCTCAAAGTGTCGACTTGGGGCACCCAAATTCTATTCTGAAATCTGATTACTCCACCTTCTGAAAAGTAGATGTTGCTGCCTCTTTCTTTATCTTGTTTGATCCATTGCTGAAGTTGCTCGTCCTTCGGTTTTCCCTCACGAATCTGATCTATCAGATTTGATCTTATGGAGAGATCTGCTAAAATCACTGCGCTACCACTGGGCACTATTTCTTATTCAATTTTCTCAATATCACACACCAATGGTCTCTGGACAGATAGCTGGGCCAATCCAACGGATTTTATACTCAAGGCATCAGCAACCACGTTGGCCTTCCCTGGATGGTAGCTGATCGTGCAATCATAATCCTTCACCAACTCCAGCCATCTCCTCTGCCTCATGTTCAACTCTTTTTGGGTGAAAAAGTATTTGAGGCTTTTGTGATCCGTGAATATTTCACACTTTTCCCCATACAGATAATGTCTCCAAATTTTCAAAGCAAACACTACAGCTGCCAGCTCTAAATCATGGGTGGGATAATTATTCTCATGGTTTTTCAGCTGTCTGGATGCGTAGGAAATCACTCTACGGTCCTGCATTAGCACCGCACCCAAACCCAACTTGGACGCATCTGTGTAGATAACAAATTTCCCTTGATCAGATGGCATGGTTAATACAGGGGCTTTAATTAGCGCTTGCTTCAACTGCTCAAAGCTGACTTGACATTCTGGAGTCCATTCAAACTTAATCAGCTTTCTAGTTAGCGAAGTCAAAGGGACAGCTATCTTCGAAAATCCTTTAATAAAACGCCTATAGTATCCAGCTAAACCCAGAAAACTCCTAACTTCTGAAACAGATCTTGGTACTGGCCAGTCGCGAATGGCTTCTACTTTCGTTGGGTCTACCTCTAGTCCATCTTTAGATATAATGTGACCTAAGAATGCTACCTTTTCCAACCAGAAGTCACATTTACTGAATTTGGAAAACAGCTGCTTATCCTTCAAAGTCTGGAGCACTGTTCTCAAATGGTTCGCATGCTCAAGTCTGGTCTTGGAATATACTAAGATGTCATCGATGAACACGACTACAAACTAATCTAAGAAGGGTTGGAAAACTCTGTTCATCAAATTCATAAAATCTGAGGGGGCATTATTAAGTCCAAAGGGCATTACCAAAAACTCATAATGGCCATATCGTGTTCTAAAGGCAGTCTTATAGACATCTGCTGACTTAACCTTAAACTGGTGATAGCCCGACCTCAAATCGATCTTAGAGAAAACTACAGATCCCTTCAGCTGATCAAACAGATCTTCAATCCTATGAAGGGGATATTTATTCTTAATCGTCAACTTATTCAACTCTCTATAATCTATACACAGTCTTAAACTCCCATCTTTCTTCTTAACGAACAAAACAGGGGCTCCCCATGGCGAAGTACTTGGTCTAATAAATCCTTTGTCCAACAGATCTTGTATCTGTTCCTTTAATTC
>KV012657.1:0-11732 GCA_001598015.1 Dorcoceras hygrometricum
ATGTCACTACTGATGTCATCTACGCTTAGCACTCCAGCTGAACTTTCTTCATCTGCTGATTGTGATGACATCACTGCTGATGTCATCATCGTTGAATCCAGATCTTGCGCTTCTTCTCAACTGCTGATTGTGATGACGTCATCCTTGCTGCTCATTGCTTCCTCCAGAATGTATGCTGATGTCATCACTGCTGATTCTCGATTTCTTTTCGCTTCAATCCAACAGCTGATTTCTTCTACTTCTGAACACTGTAGCTTACTGCTGAATTTTTCTTCTTCGATACTTCTCCAGTAGACTTCACAGTTCCTGTTCCAGCTGGTTCAACTTGGCCTCCGCCTGATTTCGAACACCTGACTTAACTTTGGACGTCTTGCTAATCCAGCTACCGATAACAATGAAGAACTAAACCAGCTGCTGAACTTAATCTTGAGAACCATCGATTGGACAGATTTTGCTACTGTTCATCTTCTTCTTCGATCTAAAATCTGTACACTAAGTGGAATGTTAGTAACACAATAACAGGTTTTGTGTAATTCAAAACTAAATCAGGATCTGTCAAAACAGATCCATCAGAGAAGCAGCTATCTGCCCCTGATTTTGTGCAGCAAATGAAGGATCATGTGGATCTTATTCGACAAAGGATGAAAGATGCCCAGGATCGCCAAGCCAGTTATGCAAATAAGAGGCGTCGACCCCTTGAGTTTCAGGTTGGTGATCGTGTATTTCTCAAGGTTTCTCCGTTTTGTAGTGTGATGCGCTTTGGACGCAAGGGAAAGTTAGCCCCTCGTTACGTTGGTCCGTATGAGATTGTCGAGAGGATTGGCCCTTTATCGTATCGGTTGTTGTTGCCGTCAGAGTTGTCCTCTCTTCACGATGTGTTTCATGTGTCGATGTTGAGGAAGTATGAGCCAGATCCGTCTCATGTGCTTGGAACTGACGAGGTAGAGCTAGATCAATCGTTGAGCTATCAGGAATATCCTTTGCAGATACTTGGCAGAAAAGAGAAACAATTGAGGAATAAGACCATTCCGTTGGTAATGGTTTAAAATTAGTCATTCATTGTGAGACCTGGAAATTGTATTAAAGATTAATTGTTGAATTAATCGGGTTTTGGTGATTTCTGGTGATTCAGATTTCGTTTTGAATGTTTGGGTTGCATTTTCGGGTCGGGAATCACATTTGGAACAATTCTGGAAATTTCGAGATTTTCGAATTTTGGATGAAATCTGGTGGCAGATTTCATGACGTCAGCATCGCGTGGTTGCTTAGCGTGGATGACGTAAGCGTTGCTGGTTTGAGTCTTGTGGGAGAAATCTGTTGGCAGATCTCATGACGTCAGCAGCGTGTGTTGTCGTTGTGTGGCTGACGTAAGCGTTGCTGTTGAGAGATCTGGTTGTTGGCAAGGAGTTCCTTACGCCGTCGTTTCAGGAGAGATCTGTTCTGAGCTTTTATGGAGAGATCTGATTCTAGCGTAGTGTTGGACCAGACTTGCTTACGTAAGCAGACCTGTCCGCGGTTTTGGCGCTGTGCGTTGTTGTTAGCGTGTTTCCAGACCTCAGCGTTTTTTTTTATCAGATTTCTCCGTGGTGCGACGCGACATCGTTTTGGGGTCGTGATTTTGTTAGCGTGCGTAGTTGGTGAGGTCTGTTTTGTCGGTGGGTTATTTAAACAGATCTCTTGCGCCTATATATTAGAAGCGTTGGCTTCGTTCTTTCTCACCAGATCCCATACTTAGAGAAATATCTCCCCAACCTTCGTGCTCCGTTTCTCAAACCCTTGTCACTGTTCACCGTGAACTTCTCCGACCTTTTCCCGTCGATTCCGGCCACCGTTTTTCATGTTTGAGGTAGCGTTGGACTCCTCTCGAAGATCTCTTTCATCCTATACCAATATTGGAAGCTACGGTTGTCCAGGGTGAGATCGCGAAGCAACAACAGTTTGTCCATGTTCGTGTAGTTGCTGTGCGAAGGTAGTTCCCTCGGTTTATTGGTTGAGATCTTACCTTTAGTTGTTGTTTAAGCTTCCTATTAAGATGTTTTAGGATGATGATTAGCTGGTGGAGCGTGGGACTCCCAGCCGTGAGCTATTTGTGTTGGCCGTGAGATTTATTATGTTTCCCTGAAATCTGTGCATCGTGTATTTTGGCAGATTTGTGCAGGCTGTGACTTGCTTCGTTCCTTGTGGGAATTAAGGTACGGGTTGAGCTTGTAAATTGCAGCGTATGAACGGCTTGAATGATTTATGAGATGGCTAATTGCTGGAGGACGTGTATTGTTTGCCTTGTGAGGCTGCTGTTTGTAGCATTGGCCATGATATATGTGTTGTATACATGATGTTGGTATTGTTGTTGTGCATATGTTTATATGCTTGTTATTTCCAGCATGTGCATACACGCATTTGCATCTCTTTCCAGCTTTTGCAGCCATTGTCGCCTTGTTGTTGCTGTTCTATGCTACCAGGATGCGAGGGCGAGCGGCAATACCGCACTCTCATCTCCCTGCTGGGTTATGTTAGCCCCTATGCGCCGAGTGGCTAACTACCACAGTTCATAGGTTGGGCAACAGCAGGCCGAGTTGTTTGATGCATCTGGTATTCGGGTGTTGTGTCCCGGCGAGTGGCTAGCTACCACACTTGGAACACACCCAGTGGCCACCGTTTGTTGCAGATTCAGTTGAGCTTTGCATTGAGTTCCTTGACTTCCTTCTCGGTTGGAGTCCTTTGTTATTGTCCAGCATCTCATGCATAGCATCTGCATTTTATTCTTGCTGCTTATTGCTGATTTATAGTTGTCTCTCCGTACTGGGGTTTGACCCCATGTCCCTCTGGGGCTTGGTTTGTTTTCCTTGCCTGTTGTGTTGTCCAGGTCATACAGTTGGTCGTGGTGCAGGTCCAGCTGGAGGTGCCCCAGGAGGTGGTTGAGTATCCCAGTAGCGTATAGCATATATTTATGTATCAGTATTATTAGCCAGGGGATGCCCTGTGCTTTGTCGTTGTATCCAGTGTTTGGAGTATGATACATGTATTGTTGCTATACTTGGTTGTTGCATTGTTATGTTGGTTTTCCAACTGGGATATATACAACATTGTGCCTAGACTCAAGTGTGATCAAAAGAAATCGAGCTTATCCCAGCTTAAGCTTTGATACCAAAACTGTCAGGCCTCGTGCTCAATCAGAGTAAAACCACATAAAACACAATCGTGGAAGCATAAAAATAGTGGCTAAATTTTTGCTTTTGGCCTGACTTTAGAGAACATAATTTAAAATACAATGTTATTCAAAATAGTGGTTTTACAACACTCGAAAATCAACTACAACACAGGTTGCATACGACATAGAGTGACTCTCAAATCAAATACATAATAAGTATAACTGGGACACTCTATCCACCTCCTGGGACACTACCAGCTGGATCAACTCCACGACCAGCGGTGTAACCATGATAACCTGAAAACACACACAGGCAAACAAGACAACCAGCCCCAGAGGGACATGGGGTCAAACCCAGTACGGAGAGAACCTGAAAAACAACAGTTAAAATAGCAATCTATAAAATACGAATGCTATGCATGAGACAAGGCTACAACCGAAGGCAGGGATCCAAAGGATCTCAAAGAACAACTCAACAACTGATACAGATCAACTGAACAACAGTGGCCACGGGGTGTGTGAGTATATGAGAGCTACCCACTCGTCTCAGCACACGGTACCAGATGCACACAATTCATTCAACCTGTTGTTGCCCAGCTCATGAGATGTGGGAGCTACCCACTCCTCTCATAGTGGCTAACAGATCCCAGCAGGGAGATGAGGCATACGGGAGTTACCCGCTCGTCTTCCAACACAAGCATCCTGGTACACACAGATCAAGATAACAAGGCACGGCTAAACAAGATCTGAGCTCAAGATGAATAATGCGTGTATTCACAGACAACAGAATGCAACATAATACAACAGCCAACGAATAGCATACACAGTACAGCAGATCAGCAAGCAAACACATATTCCATGCCACATCCAACGCTGTAAAACAAGCACACATCCGTACCTCAGTTCTGAGCTATAATTACCACAAACGAAGTCCCGAGCAACCAAATCTGAAACCTGTTAACCAATAACACAACACAGGCTCAGGGACAATAACACAGAACTTATGAACTGGGAACTACAAGCTCCACCAGCCTTGTCCTACTTCTCTAGCTCAACCAACAGCTCTAAACAAGCACCGAAGTAGAAGCTAACACTTACCCAACGAGCTACCTGAACAGCAGAAGCAAATTCGCGCTTATGCTAACAGACTACAGAGAAGAGCTTCCTTCGCGATCTTCTTCCAGCTAAACCCAAGCCTGCGAAAGAGGTATGAGAAGAATCATCTTAACAAGAGGAGTCCAGCGCTACCACTCTTGTGTCCGTCGGAGATGTCTACCGCCGGCAATCGAAGGAAATAAACTACGATGAACAGTAGCTAGGGTATCGCGACAGGGTAAGATAACGAGGATATTTCTAAGTGTCGGAAAGAGATAATGGCGAGATCGAAGTCAAAGTCCTCAATATATACTTAAGTCTCCCAGATCTGCTAGACAACAGCCACCGACAACTTAAGATTCAAAACTAATCCCAAACCCAGATCTGAGTATCGCTCCAGATCTGAACTTTACATCCAAACAGATTTGGAACTTATTCAAACGACGTCGCCCCAAAGACCGCTCGCTCATTAGGACACGCCATCCTGCTACCAAGTCTGAATCACTAAACGGCGTCGTGTCGGAAAGAGATAATGGCGAGACCAAAGTCAAAGTCCTCAATATATATACTTAAGTCTCCCAGATCTGATAGACAACAGCCACCGACAACCAAAGATCCAAAGCTGATCCCAACTCAGATCTGAGTATCACTCCAGATCTGAACTCTATGCCCAAACAGACCTGGAACGTATCCAAACGACGTCGCACCAAAGACCGCTCGCTCACTAGGACACGTCATCCCGCTGGCCAAGTCTGAATCACTAAACGACATCACATTGCATCCACTCCATAACACTCCGATCTGGCTCACAAAACCCGCCAAATCTGAAATCTCTGAACCGCAGTGGTCTACACTATAACTGAAACCCTGAACAACGAACCGGCCTGTCTACTAAACACTAACACGCTTGAACTCAAATCTGGTTTCTTCCAAAATGATGTCGTTCCATTACCCGCTAAGAAAAACACTAGAGCGTCCACAACTGCCTGTGATAACCATATTTCTCCTCCAGATCTAATCAACCCTCAAATCTGATTGCTACTCCGCAAAATTCCCAAACTTCCCAGAGTTGTTTCCGATATCAAATATGACCCGATAGCTTCACCAAGCCTACCAGCTCAAATCTGGCTTATCCCAGATCTGTTCAAGCCAAATCTGGTCTATACTAAACCCGATTAATTAACTAAATTAATCCAATAGACTTTCGGGTCTCACAGAATGTATAACATATTATAAAATCTTACGTCATGGAGTTGCAATAACTCCGATTTTTGAAAAATTGAGCACCGAGAGATTATATTGAGTTTAGTTTTCATATCAATCGGAAAATACTTGAAATACTCCTTTAAAACTGATTTACGCAATATTTTAAAACATGTAAAAGATATGCAAGTGATGTTTAAACAGTTTGGTTGAAGCATTTCATCAAACACCTAAAATACTTCAACAATGCATATGAAAAACCTGAATGAATGTAACAAGGAAAACACACAATTTGTTTATGTAAGTTCGAAGGCAATACCTTCTACATTTCCCAATTCTTCCATTCAATGAATGATTCACTAGAAGACTTTGATTTATACTACACTTTGTAAAAACCCACTTCAATTAGGACTTACTCATTGCCTAAATTAAAACTTATAGACTTCACAAGTTTATTGTCGTTGTGTGAAGACTATCACTCAACTATACATTGAAGCTCATCTCTCATTTTGTGTAAGTGGTTGGATGTGTGTGAGGAAATAATCATTACAGTATATACTCTCAAATGTTTCATCATACACTGGGAAATGCTCGGAATAAGCTGATTTCTTCATGAATAATTCCTTTTTTTTCCTTCTCTTCTTTCTTCTATCTCATATATCTTCTTTGTCAATCTCCTAAGTGTTGCATTTATAGCTTCCAAATCTGATATGAACGTTAGGAATGAAGAAATGGCCATTGGAAAGCTTTTGAACACTTTTGATCAATTCTGAAAATTCAGTCTTATGGGGTTTGACCGAGCGGTTTGACTTTGCTGGTTTGACCATGCTGTTTTGACTGAGGTGATCTGAGTTGTTCTGTTGCGATCTGATCTGTGATGCTGTAATCTGATCTGAACTGCTGCGATCTGAGCTGTTCTGTTGCGATCTGAGATGTTCTGTGATCTGAGCTGCTTTACAATCTGAGCTGTTCTGCGATCTGAGCTGTTTTTTTATCTAAGTAGTTCTGCGATCTGAGCTGTTTTGAGATCTATGCAGTTCTGTTGCGATCTGATATGAGCTGTGCGATCTGAGCTATTGTGATCTGAGCTATTCTGAGATCTGATATGAGCTGCGCGATCTGAGCTGTTGCAATCTGAGCTATTTTTCGATCTGATCTGAGCTGCACGATATGAGTTGAGTTGACTTCAGCTGCACTGAGTTGAAAGCTATGTTGAGTTGACTTGTGCTGACCTGAGTTGACTTAAGTTGTGCTGAGTTGAACAAAGATGTGCTAAGTTGACCAAAGCTGAATTGAGCTGATTTATCCTGATCTGATCTTATATTGTTCCCCATATGAATTGCTCTAAGCTAATCAATCTTGAACCGATTTCATCTATTCTGATCTGCCTAATTCAACTGATCTCGCACTTCTCAATTGTGAGGTGAACCACATTTCTTATCATCTAAGCTCGGCTTTTCTTATAATGTACAGTTTTTCGGCTCTCAGCTCGGCATCGATCTGATCTTATTCATCTAGCCTGCACACTTGATCAAACTTATAGAAACAAAATAACACATTTTGTGTTTATCAAAATTAAGATCTGATCTGTTTTACAGATCCAACAATATATTTAAAAAAATCCAATATTCTTTACTTTTCAGTTACAACACAATTCATATTATGTGAAAATAAAGTAGAACACGAAAATATAAAGTAATTAAAAACTAATTCAAACAATTGAATATCATATCAAATGAGAAACTAACATTCTATCATCTACCCGAATTCACCTAATAGAACCCTTATTCATTAATTGTTAACTGCAGTTATAATTGACATTTTGTTTAAAAACAAAATTAATAAATTAAATAGTAATTTATTAAAAATTCAATTATCATATCCGTTGAAAAGGTCGGGCTATCATTCCTTTGAGCATATCCCTAAATCTTTGCAAAGTTACATAGGTCTAATTAAACTCTCTTTTCTAGGATAACAAGAACTTGTATGTCACACAAATTTGGCCCAATGTTTATCTTCCTACTTCAGTATTTGGATCCATGCTATGAACCACTCCTTTTGCCACAAATTTCATCGGATCAAATAGACTAACCGATACAAAACATCCAATCTACCTGAAAATGTAAAATAGAGGTTTTATTGAAAAGAACTACACTAGTGAGAAGAAAATAAGATAGAAGTAAAGAAATATGATAGTAGATAACTATTTCAGCTTAATATTTAGTTTACAAATAGCAATATCCAGAGTAAACAACAACAATTCGCTCATCAAAATTAAACTCTCAGGAAAAATCTATCATGTAGATTTAAATCAGTAAATTGCTAACACAGTATAACTATAAATTCACATAAAGATATATCTTAGAGAAAGTAAACTTCAACCCACACATTATGTCCGTCAAACAATAAGTATTTACAGTAACCAACAAAACATTATTGCATATCTAGTTCCTAATTCCTTAGAAAAAGTTAAAATGAACTAGGTATAAGCATACACAAAATATTATTTACAAGAAAGAGAACTTCACACCTTATGCCACATCAAACAAGAAAAAAATAAGATATCACTTATTAAAAGTGTCAACTTAAGTAACTTACATGTTTTTTTATTTTATATTAATAGTTTTGTTCAAATGTCATTATTAAGTGTGTAACAATACTTAATAAAAAAAATAACTCAGAAAAGGTTTTATCTTAACCATTTATTATTGTAGTGAGCACTTTGACTCAAGCAGATTCGAAAATAAAGGAGTGTTTTTTCCCCAATTGAGCCCACTGTCGGACCCTGATATTTGTTAGGATTGATTGTCATGGAGAAAATAAAAGCATGGCGGAGTTCTAACTTTTTTTACCAAAATTTGTTTGACAGCTTCTAATGTAAGGAGATTGTTTTACCTAAATTTTTTTTTAGCCTTATTTTTTATATTTTGGAGGATTATGATCCAGAGAGGGGTTCAAAAATTTGTTTCCAGCCCTCAATATGATAATATAATTGGTTTCCTTGAAATTAATTTTTAAATCTATAAATATTTTTTGGGCTCCTTAGCTTTTGGGCCCCTTAATTATTTAGACCTTAGATCCGGTTCTGATTGAACCATCCTAATTATCCATTCATGGAAAATATTCTGCCAGAAACCGTGCAACTTGAGTATGTATATATATATATATATATAATACTCACCCTTGCTATTTATCTAGACTTATATTTAACTTTTAATCTATATCAATTGTATAGTCTAGCTAGTTCACATATGTAACATTAATTTTTCTACTATTTATGCATCTAATCCTATTTAATATACCTATTTAATTATTTAATTAGTTCATTTAATAAGGTCAAATAGAGAAATCCTTTATATGAATTAGATTTTTCAAACATTTTTTAATATGTATAAAAACACATATGACTAAATGAGTTATATATATATATATATATATAATATCATACGAGGAAATTAAGGTTGTTGTTATGTTCGACCGATTTAACTGAGTGCGAAGGTCTAAGTTGAAGCAGATCAGATTAAACGTGAGCTGAGAAGCGTCGAACTGAGTGCAATTTAGAAGATGTACAAGCTGATCCAATAAGGGACGTCCAAACTGATCCAACAGACGACATCAAGCTGACCCAATTCGATGCAAGAGCAGCTTAGAAAATCATATAAGGGTCGCGCTGAAGCTGAAGAACTGTACAGTATAAGAAGAGATGAGCTCAGTTTTTGAAGTGCAGATCATTTTAGCGCAGTTCAGATGAGAACAATATAGAATCAGCTCAAAGAAGCAGTCCATATCAACTCATAGGAGAACAAACATGTAGAACAGATCAGATGAATTCAAGAGCAGTCAGCACAGAGAAACGAACAGAATCATCTTAGAGCTTAACAGAACATAGCAATAGAATCAGGAGAGAGTCTATCAGATTAGAACAGCTTTGAGCAGATCAGCTCGGAGTAGATCAAAGCTTCGACCAAACCACATCAGACCAGAACGAAGCTTCGACCAGACCATATCAGAGATCAGCTCAGACGAATTAGTTTGTACAAAGCTTTATCCAGAATAATTGAAGACTAACTAATTTGTATGATCGAGACAGAGCTCACATGTTCAAAGTCAACAAAACCTGCAAACGTATTAAATGTAATATGGGAACTTTACAGAAGCTTTTCAATGGCTAGGAACTGTGTCCAACGGTAACATCAGCACATAGGTAACAGCGAGAGCTTAAACTCAGAATCACTATGGTCGACTGCACAACTCGGGAAGAAGATGAGATTCTGCTTAGGAAAGAAACACTTCTCAGTGTGTGAGAGAATATTTGAGAGAGTGAGCTTATACTGTAATATTTCTCCCACACATATTACATATATGAGAGCCGAGAGTTGAATAGATAGTTGAGTGAATCACAACTCCAAACTTATCAAGGATGTCTTGACACAAAGACGTAAAACTTAGTATTTGTAGTCTTTCTCAGAGAGACGTTAAATAAGTGAAAACAGAGTGTCTAGGAGTCTCAACTTTGGCAGTGGGTAAGTCCCAGCTGAGGTGGTTCTGTACAAATTGATGTAAGATCAAAGTATTCTAGTGATGCCTTCCAGTTATGGAAGAAGAGGATACGTAGGTGATTCAGCTCCGAAATTCCAGAAACAAATTCTGATATTTTCTTAACAGTTTTCAGTTTACAGCTTTCCGCATACATACACTTGCATCGCATATTTTAAATCATCAGATTTCAATTTTCAGAGAGTAGTTCGGATTGTTTCCGCATGATTTATTATCATACCCAATCTACTTCTCGATGCTAATACCTTTCAAGAACCAGAGCTATTGCAGCTCATGTTTTTATTCGTGCAGATCGCGCGCCCTCTGCTTCGTGCTGATTCAGCATATGCGTGATCTGAACAGATCGCGCATGATCCGTTCAGCACGCAGAGCGTGTTGGGTCCCTGTTTACAAAGTAAAGATAGCAGGCGCTGTTGTTAAAAGACATTAGAAAATTTTGCGCGCTACTATGGAGCTGCAATAGCTCAAGGTTCTTGAACATTTAAAATAACAAGAGCACCGGAGACAGATCTGGTATGATTTAAAAATCATGCGGAAATACCAGAACTGAATCCTAATATTTTAAAACGATTCAAACGATCGATTTTTAGAAGTTCATATCATGCATGCTGTTCTCTGCAAACTGTCGTCCCTTCCAAAAATGTTTTCTTTTCGAAAAATGAAAACCACGTGATGTGTTATGGGGGAGTTTTGTTTTATTTATTAAATGATAGACAAGATTTCGAAACCCTTTTTGATTCACAAAAAGAGGGAAAATATTTCAAATATGTTTTTATGTGCTTTTACTTTATCCAATATTTATTCATAATACTTGAAGACAAACTAATTTTTCTGATGGAGACAGAGCTCACATGTTCAAAATCAACAAAGCCTGCAAACGTATTAAATGATGAAGGACACAAGGTACAACAATGTGGGAACTTTACAAAAGCTTTTCAACGGCTAGGAACTGTGTCCAACGGTAACATCAGCACATAGGTAACAGTCAAGAGCTTAAATTCAGAATAACAATAGTCAACTGCACAACTTGGAAAGAAGATGAAGATATCAGCTTAAAAAGAAACACTTCTCACTGTGTGAGAAAACATTTGAGAGAGTGAGCTTACACTGTAATATTTCTCACACACAGATTACATATATGAGAGCCGAGAGCTGAATAAGTAGTTGAGTGAATCACAACTCCAAACTTATCAAAGCTGTCTTGACACAAATACGTAAAACTTAGTGTTTGTAGTCTTTCTCAGATAGACGTTAAATAAGTGAAAACAGAGTATCTAGGAGTCTCAGCTTTGGCAGTGGGTAAGTCCCAACTGAGGTGGGTCTGTACAGATTGCTGTAAGATCAAATTCTTCTAGTGATACCTTCCAGTTATGGCAGAAGAGGATACATAGGTGATTGATGGATCTGTTTTGACAGATCCTAATTAAGTTTTGAATTACACAAAACCTGTTATTGTGTTTCTAACAATTCTACTTGAGTGTACAGATTCTAGCTATCGAAGAAGATGATGAACAGTCGAAGAATCTGTCCAGCCGATGGTTCGCAATATAAACAATCAGCAGTTGGTTTGGTGTTCATGGAATCGGCAGCTGGATTAGCGTTGATGACGTCATTGGTGATGTCATCATATTCAGCAGATGGTTTGAGAGAGCAGTCGCAAGATATCAGCAGGTAGCTTGTACATCCAGACGCAAGAGAGAAGCGACGTCGTAGAGGAGGCAATCCAGTC
>KV012658.1:29252-40626 GCA_001598015.1 Dorcoceras hygrometricum
GATACCTAGGGGATCATGGGGTGATGTTGTTAGACGCTTTACCATGATCCGTTGGGCAAGTCCGGAATTGTGATTCCGGAGCCACAATGGTTGTGGGCCCACGGCTAGCTGTATCCCTGAACCATTGAGGGTCACACAAGTACTAGATTCGAGATTCCCGCACGGATACTCAGCTCAATGTGTTGAGCACGAGAAGAGGATTTCGGGAAGTGCGACTTCCTAAAAGTCAACAGGGGTCAAACCGGGGTTTCCCGCTGTTGAGGGGCAAAACGGTCATTTTGCACTGGGGTTCTGAAAAATGGTTTTTCAGATCATATTATTCAGTTTCGGAAACTGATTCGATCCGTCCGATCTGATCGGCGATCGGAGTTACGGTGAAGTCTCGGTGGTGGAGATGAACTGAATGTTCATCGGTGGGCCCGAGCCCGTTGGGCCGGTCCAAGTCCAACACTCAAGCTTATTTAATTAAGCTTAAGCCTAGACGTAACTAACAACACAACTTGATACATCTTAACCCTAAACCTAGTGCTAGCCGCCTCCCTCCTCTCCACACACACGCCGCCGCCGCCGCCTCGAGTCGCCGGAATTTGTTCCGGCCGATTCGACGAGGAGAATCCGTTCGTGCAGAATTCGTCAGTGCTTCTAGTGCAGCCTGATGAAGGAGTCTCGGTTCTGGTCGTGGACCGGATTGGCGATTATCTACCTCAATCTACCGAGAAGAGCCGGGTTCTTGTAATTCCGGTTGGAGCCAGGCACAAGTGCCAGCAAGGTAATCGTCTAAAACATCCTATGAATGTCGTAGTTTGTTTTGAATTTTTCGTATTGATCGTCTCCCGGCTGTATACATATTGTTCTTCCGCTGCCTCGCCGGAGGGCGGATCCGGATCACCAACAGAGTAACCCATGTTGATCGTGTGCGAGCCGATCTCATGACACTGTTGCTTTGTGTACAGCATGCTGGATGAGACGCGAGCTGATCTGATATCATTGTGCTGTGCTGTGCTGATAGGGCTAAGGTGATCTATTGGCACTGAGCTGGTAGGTGGTAGCGCGTGCTGAACTAGGGTCAGCTTGGAGTAGATCTGGACAACCTGAGCTGGAGTCAGCTCGTACGAGATCTGTGTTTCTTGAGTCGGAGTCAGATCAGAGGAGGCTTGCTGCTCTAAGCTGGAGTCAGCTCGGAGGAGGTCTGCTATCTCGAGCTGGTAGCAACTCCGAGGGGACTTTGCTTTCCTAAGCTGGAGGATCAGCTTGGAGGTTCCGTGCTGGTTGGTGGGCACTGTAGATCAGATCAAAGGAACTTACCGGGGTATTTCAGTAATTTTATCTGCCTTATCCTTGTGTGTGGTCGATATAACACAAGTTTTAATATTTTTGGAAGTCATTCCATCGTCCCTTTCAGAGAGCCCGAGTTGGTATCTTCGAACCCTAGATATTGTTCATGGTATTTGCAAGCCCTAGTCTTTCGCGACTAGTCTAGTGACCGGTGATGGTCGAAGGAGAGCAGTTGCCGGAGTGTGGAGCGAGCTTTTCTTCATCTTTTCAGGCCGTTTAGCTGTAAGTATAAGCTCTTGTCCTTAGCTCTACTTTGAGACCAGTATTACGAATTATTATCGTTGGTCTGAATTGACCTGAGATGTTTGCTCTCGGTTTTGCACCAATGAGTGCTCGAGCTTGTTTTTCGTTAAGTTTTGAGCTGGATTGTGATATGTGTTGGTTGTTTAAAGTTGCCGAGTGCTTTAACGTTTGTTGTTAGACTTTCCGAGCTTCTAGCACTCTTGTGGCTTCTGACGTGATTTCTCCACCCTGTTAGCCAGCTTGTGCGATCTGTTCTAAGTCAAGTTGGTGTTTGATCTGTTCTACCATGACTTGTTTGAGGTTTGGTAAGCAGTATTGAGGTACGGATGGAGCACGTATTTACAGCTTTCATAGAGTATGATTATATGCCATTGTCTTGAATGGGTTGTGTTGATTGCTTGCATACATTTGATATATGTTTGTGCATCCAAATCTTGTCAGGCTAGCTGTTCATAATACCGAGATAAGCACACAATCATCGCTGAAACGCGGAAGCTTTAAAAAAATGGTTAAAATTTCTCTTTTTGGCCTAAACTAAAAATACAACTTCAAAATACACGCATACTCAAAATATAGACTTTGATTCAAAAGCTCATACTAAAATTCAACATACACAAAAGAATATATATAGATACAAACAATCGAATCAAAAATAGAACTACATAGGGCATCCCCTGGCAATGACTCGATACGATCTATAATATAACCGAGACACACGGACACCCATGGGGCTCCGTCAGCTGATGCATCTCAGGGACCATCTGAAACACCTGCAATGGCCAAACACACGACCAAAGCAGCCCTAATGGAAAACAAACGAGTTCAACCTCAGTACGAAGAGCAATCGTACAACAACTATCAAGTAAAACATGCAACATATTGTGTCGTGTAATGCACGAAGGGTACAACAAATCATCGGAGCTCAAGCACATCGACTCAACTGGCAATCAATATCTTAGTGGCCACGCACAGTACCAGAAGCACAACAAGTAACTCAACCCGCTGTTACACTTAGCTCCTGAGAGTGTAGGAGCTGCCCACTCCGTCACAAGCAGCACAACCGAGAGTGTGGGAGCTACCCACTCCATCTCATAGCGGTACAACCGAGAGTGTGGGAGAATAGGTATATGGGAGCTACCCACTCGGCCTCATGCATTCTCAACAGCACACTTCCTGGTAATAACAGATCAACAACAACAAGAGGCTACAAAGGATGAGCTCAATATGAAATGCGTGTATGCAAGGCCAATAGTTTGCAACATAAAACTATACATCGTATGTAAACCACTTCAGAAATCACACACATTCTTAAAAACAGAACTGCTCAAGCACCATCGTGCGGTACAAGGCTTAGCAACACAGCTCACAGCCACAAACACAACAGCATATACAAGGCAACCAACGTGGCGACACAACACACGCACAGCCAGCTACGGCAGCTCAGCACACAGCACAGATACATTCACATGCTTATCTCAAAGTTGTAAATACAAGCTCAAATTCGTACCTTGTGCAGATATTACCAAAAACCTCTACTCAAAGCTCACGACTGAATAGATTTCACGCACACTGTCCTGCCAGCTCTTTGCCAACAGCTCAGGGCCAGCAGCTCACGGTTAAACCACAATAAAGGTACAACCTATCAAGATATCTAAGAAATCAGCTCGAGTTCAAGCTCACACAGCTCATGATCGAAGATTCACAAGTCGTCTAGCCTAAACGCACGACATAAATCAAAACCCATCTCAAAATCTAACTACCAAAAACAGAACCTAAAACCTCTGTTACCTGAAATGAAGCTCAGCTTGGTCGGAATTGCAAAATACAGCTCACACAGCTTCTATTCTATTTCCTCAGTCCGGCCTCCTCACGACTCCAAACTGGTACAAAAAATTCGAGCTTGAAAAGAGGTTTCCAGCCGTGGTATCCTCGCTCAAAACTGATCAGCCAATCTTTGGCAATTGGAAAATATCAGGTTGGGTGAACAGTATATCGACTAGGGTTTGAGAAAATATTTATCGGGAGCTCTCAGGAAAATATAAGGAAATGAGTGGTCTAAAATAATTAATTTTGGTCAACGAGCATGTATTTATACTCAAGTTCTTCAGATCACGGCTACAGCATTTTTAGATTAGCTCAGACCTAACATCGTATTCAGTCTAGTGCGCAGTTCAGCACGCACAACAATCCAGCTCTCGGATCCAACAGTTCACGATCATAACAGATCACGCTCCCAAAACAGATCACGCTCTAGCTAGCTATTCAACTCTAGCGCAAACAGATCGCACGCCCACCAGCACTGGAGAAACGATTAGCTCTCACCAAAGCTGACAACCACCAACAGCTCTCTTCCAAAGCTGAACTCACAACCAGCTCGTCCGATCTGAAAACCACGAACAGCTCTCGCCTAAGCTGAAATCACTAAACGACACAGCACAACCCTCGCGATCTGATCACTCAGCTCAGGGCACCCAAAACATCCCTAAGCTGAATCTAGCGTACGCTCCAGCTCCTAACAACTTATGCTCATGCAGAAAAATCTCAGAGCTATTCGCCTCTATGTTGTTGCCCCAAAAACAGCACGCGGAAGAAAACTCGATCAAGCACAAAGAAGCAGTTCAGATTAGAACTATTCCACTCAGATCAGCTCGTGCCTGATCTGATCCATGCCAAACCCATTTAAAAAGTCACCAAAAGTTTACACCACAACTGTTATTCACCATCAGCTGTCACCCAAGCTGATTTACCCAACAACACAGCACCACGTCGCTGATCTCATTACACAGCTCAGAATGCTGCGTAGCTCCCAAAGCTGAATCCAGATTACGCCCCACTACTCAAATTGGTATCAGCTCAACGCTCACTCTCCAGATCAGGTTGCACGCTCGAACCAGCACAGAACATTCAGCTCAGCTTATGGTATCCAGAACAACACGTGCAATGGTGGCTTAGCTTACACCGCTCAGCTTAGCACGCGCCGACCAGCTCAGGTCACACACATCCACAAAAATTCACCGTCCTCGGATCATGTACTCTCTTCTCAGCTACTAGTACGTAAATCAGCTTAGAGTACTCAACTCAGTATGCATCACTTAGGCCAGCTTGCGATGATCTACTCCGCTTATGATAATTTCAGATCAGATCACTCATCCAGGTCTCAAGGTACGTACTCGAACCAGCTCGCGATGGTCAACCCAGCTCTTGAGGGTCAACTCAGCTTGCGACGCTGCTCCCTGCTGAACGATACATCCCGACTCACTATCAGCTCAGACCGCTACACTAGACACGTGCGCGCTTCAACAACAACATCTCAGCTCAGAGACGCAGCACGACTAAACACAGCTCGCACCTGATCTGGTCCAGCTCGATTATGGAGCAGCTCGCAAAACCACACCAGCAAGCTTCTAAGCTGAAACTCTAGTCCAAATACGTCCAACCCACTTTAAACTGAACTGTTCTCCAGCAAACGCCAATCAGCTTATACTCCTAAGATCAGCGCAGACTACTCACTTAATCGGTTCACAACACATGGACAAGATTGGCTCATAATTCTCAGCCTTGATACATGAATCTCATCATGCATCGATGACAACTCAGTCGGTAACTGCAATCTGCACACCAAAATCCAATCTGCTAGGAGCTATCTTACCCTCCAATTTGGATCTCAACGCGTTCTTGAAAAGATAAATTTGCAGAACACGCGATCTTCTACTAGAAATTCATCGCCAACTCGGGGAAATTTCTATAAGGTCCGTCAGTTCTGCTCAGATTGGCCATCTGTTTAGGGTGGTACCTTGTCCTCATTGCCAATCTACACCCCAAAGCTGTCTGCAAGCTCTTTAAACATCGGGAATTAAACTTAGAATCTCTGTCAAATGCTATCGACACAGGTAAACCATGCAATCTCACCACATGGTCTACGTAAAGTCTCGCTATCTTCTTCATAGTACCTGGGGAACCAAAAGAACATCACGTGGCTGACTTAGGTGGTCGATCAACCACTACCCAAAATGCTTCACAACCTCGGCCCGAACGAGGTAAATGGGTAGCGAAATCCATAGTCTACTCAAATCAGCACGGGCAATAGAACGACAAAGGCTCTAAGCTGTTACTCAGCTCAAAACGTCCAGCACACTCCTAAGCTGAAATCCCAACTCAGCGCGTAACACTCATTATACTTAACCAACTAGCGCTACTCAGCTCACAAGCGACTTAGATCAGCTCGGGCGTCTCATGGTCTAATATCCCGTCTAAGATGATTCATACTAGTCTAAATCCAAGGTCTAACACGCTGCACAGATCATCTTGACACCAGTGTCAGAAGGCTAAACTCATAACCACTTCTCCAAACAAAATCCTATCCTATTGGGTCAGCAGTAGCCTCGTCCTAGCTCTCATCGAATATACCTAAATTCAGCGGGCACCAAATGATAAAAAGCTCTAGAAATTGGGGTAGTTCCTGGAATTAACTCAAAGCTGAAATAAATCTCTTGAACCACTGGGATGCCACCAACACCTTATCCTCAAAAATAGTACAATTCAGCACTATCTCATAGGACAACCCAACCCACACCGGCAGGAGTATCAACAAACACCACATCACACAAACAAGGTGGGGTAGAAATCAACCCACACTCAAAACACAATCATATCAACTACAAATGGGTGTGATGTTCCCGTCTCAAAACAGAACTCACGCAGGATAAACTAAAGCGAAGCAAGTACTTGCAATCACTCCTCTGGCAAATATTCAGCTTTCTCTCCCATCAGCGCATTCACTTGAGCTCGCTGAGGTCCCGAGTGCTGAAGTTGAGAAGGCCCTCTGAACCTAGACGCTTCCAGTGGCTGATAACCTGCTTGTCGGGGCTGAGTAGGAGGAATGGTCTCTATGAAGAACCTCCAGAAGGACCCTGCTGTGACAGGTTAGAGCGCTGACCTCTAGCAGAGGGACACACCCTCACAAAATGCCCAATCTACCTCTAGCAGAGGGACACACCCTCACAAAATTCCCAATCTACCCACAAGTATTGCAAGTGCCTCGCATTCCAAGACACTATATGTCGGATTTATACCTCCGCACTGACCACAGAACCTTGCTCTCAAACTCGCTCCACCAGAACTGTCTGAACCAGAAGAACTCGAGCATGTTCTATTGAACTATTTTCCTCTCGACTTGAACCTCTGATGGTTCGGAGACTGCGGTGCCTGAGGAGGCTGGGAAGAAAGTGTCCCAGACGGCGTAGGATGAAACACTCTGTCAAGCTGTCTGCTGAACCTGACATTGCCTATTCGAGAGACTCTCCTCAATATCTATCACTCGGTTCACGACATCAGCATAGGTGGAAGAGGAACCTGCTATCACCAAAGGGAATAGATCCGAACTCCGACCCTCCACGAACTTGTTGCGCTTTGCCCTCTATTGGCAGCAACATGAGGGACATAGGCGAGAAGGGAAGAAAACTGTCTAGTGTATTCGGGCACCTTCAGATCCCCTTGCACCAAGTTATTGAACTCTCTCTCCTTGGTGTTGTAGTACGACTCGGGGATGTACTCCTGACGGAAAGCGACATAGAAACCAATGAGACATAGAAACCAATGAGATAACCGTACCCATCATAGTCATCGCTCGGCAAGCACACCACCACCAGCGCTGCGCATGCTCTCTCAGCTGGAACGTCGCCAAAATCAGTCTCCTCTCATCATCATACTGCACACAGTCAAACAATCACACCATGTGCTCAAGCCATCCTCTCGGCTGCAAGTCCACCCTCAGCACCAGTGTTGGTAGGAGGAGTAATACACTGGAACCTAGCCAGAATCAGCTCCATATCATCTATCTCAGGTCAAATTTTCCACTTCAGCTTTGGTCTGTATAGCACGCGTCTCACAGGAACTCTTTGGGAAATATCCTCCTCACTATCCGAAGCTCTCGACCCATGTACAACTTGTCTACCAGCTCTACCTCTACCTCTCCTTGGCGGCATCTAAGAGGCATTCAAAGGTAAGCACAAAAGCAGGTAAATCACAGTCAAGCACATGCAGGAGGACAATCATCGTGCCTAGACTTGAGTGTGATAGAAAAAGAAACGAGCATATCCCAGTTTGAGCTTTGATACCAAAATATAAGACCCGGTGCTCATAATACCGAAATAAGCACACAATCAACGCTAAAATGTGGAAGCTTTGAAGAAATGGTTAAAAATTTCTTTTTGGCCTAAATTAAAAATACAACTTCAAAGTACACGCATACTCAAAATATAGACTTTGATTCAAAAGCTCATACTAAAATTCAACATCCACAAAAGAATATATATAGATACAAACAATCGAATCAGAAATGGAACAACAACACATGGAATCCCCTAGCAATGACTCGGTACGATCTATAATATAACTGGACACACGGACACCCATGGGGCTCCGCCTGCTGATGCATCTCAGGGACCAGCTGAACCACCTGACAAACCTGCAATGGTCAAATACACGACCAAAGCAGCCCCAATCGAAAAAAAATGAGGTCAAACCTTAGTATGAAGAGAAATCATACAAAAGCTATCAAATAAAACATTCAACATATTGTGTCGTGTAATGCATGAAGGGTACAACGAATCATCGGAGCTCAAGCACAGCGACTAAACTGGCAATCAATATCTCAGTGGCCACGCACAGTACCAGAAGCACAACAATTAACTCAACCCGCTGTTAGACTTAGCTCATGAGAGTGTAGGAGCTGCCCACTCCGTCTCATAGCTGCACAATCAAGAGTGTGGGAGCTACCCACTCCGTCTCATAGCTGTACAACCGAGAGTGTGGGAGAAGAGGTACACGTGAGCTACCCACTCGGACTCATGCATTCTCAACAGCACGCAACAGTCTGTTCTCGTCTATTGATAGATAGCAGGTTGCTTCCAAGCTCAAACCATTTGAAACTGAATTGCTATTTTTTCTTGTTATTGATAGATTGCTCTGCTGTCAATGTAAAAGAAAGTATAGGGAGAGAACTGGAAGAGAGAAGGAAAAAGAGCAAAGGATTTACAAGTCTAATAGGAGAAGAATGGCTGACACGTTGACTTCCTTCGATACTCGAAAAATCACCGAAGCGTTCTAACCCTGGTAGTGACAGATCAACAACAAGAAGAGGCTAACAACGGATGAGCTCAATATGAAATGCGTGTATGCAAGGCCAACAGTTTGCAACATAAAACTACACAGTGCATGCAAAGCACTTCAGAAATCACACGCATGCATAAAAACAGAACATCTCAGGCACCATCATGCGATACAAGGCTTAGCAACATAGCTCAAAGCCACAAACACAACATCATATACAAGGCAACCAGCGCAGCGAAAAAGCACACGCACAGCCAGCTACGACAGCTCAGCACACAGCACAGATACATGCACATGCTTATCTCAAAGCTGTAAATACAAGCTCAAATTCATACCTTGTGCAGATCTTACCAAAAACCTTACTCAAAGCTCACGACTGAACAGATTTCACGCACGCTGTACTGCCAACTCTCGGCCAATAGCTCAGGGATAGTATCTCACGAAAAACCACAAGAAAGGTACAATATGCCAAGATATCTAAGAAATCAGTTTGAGTTCAAGCTCACACAGCTCATGGACGAAGTTTCACAAGTCGGCCGGTCTAAACTCATGACATAAATCAAAACCCATCTAAAAAATCTAACTACCAAGGGTCGAAAACAGCACCTAAAACCTCTGTTACCTGAAACGAAGCTCAACTCTGTCGGAATCGCGAAATACAGCTCACGTAGCTTCTCTTCGATTTCCTCAGTCTGGCCTCCTCATGACTCCAAATTGGTACAAAAAAGTCGAGCTTGAAAAGATATTTCCAACCATAGTACCCTCGGTCAAAACTGATAGGCAATTCTTCGGCAATAGAGAAATACCAAGTCGGGTGAATAGTATATCTACTAGGGTTTGAGAAATTATCTATCGGGAGCTCTCAGGAGAAGATAAGGAAATAAAGTGGTCTAAAATAACTAAGTGTTGGTCAACAAGCAGGTATTTATACTCAAGTTATTCAGATCACGGCTAAAGTGTTTTCAGATTAGCTCAGACCTCAACACCATATTCAGCCCAGCGCGTAGTTCAGCAGACACAACAATCTAGCTCTCGCATCCAACAGTTCTCGACCACAACAGATCACGCTCACAAAAGATCACGCTCCCAAAATAGATCACGCTCTCGCTAGCGATTCAAAACTTGTGCAAACAGATCGCGCGCCCTCCAGCACAGGAGAAACGATCAGCTCTCACCAAAGCTGACCACCACCAACAGCTCTCGTCCAAAGATGAAATCACAACCAGCTCTCGCCAGTCTGAAAACCACGAATAGCTCTCGCCTATGATGAACTCACTAAACGACACAGAACAACCCTCGCGATCTGATCACTCAGCTCAGGGCACCCAAAACATCCCTAAGCTGAATCTAGCGTACGCTCCAGCTCCTAACAGCTTATGCTCATGCAGAAAAATCTCAGAGCTGTTCGCCTCTACCTGTTGTCTGAAAATCAGCTCACAACAGAAAACTAGATCAAGCACAATGAAGCAGTTCAACTCAGACTGTTCCACTCAGATCAGCTCGTGCCTGATCTGATACATGCCAAACTTGATCAAAAAGTCACCAACAGTTTACACCACAAGTGTTCTTCGCCATCAGCTTTCACCCAAGCTTATTTACCCAACAACAAACCACCACGTCTCTGATCTCATTACTCAGCTCAGAATGCTGCGTAGCTCTCAAAGCTGAATCCAAATTATTCCCTAATACTCAAACTAGTATCAGCTCAGCGCTCACTCTCTAGATCAGGTTGCACGCTCGGACCAGCACAGAACATTCAGCTCAGCTTATGGTATCCATAACATTACGTGCAATGGTGGCTCAGCTTAGCACGCGCCGACCAGCTCAGGTCGCACACATCCACAACAATTCACCGTCCTCAGATCATGTACTCTCTTCTCAGCTAGTAGTACGTAAATCAGCTTAAAGTACTCAACTCAGTACGCATCACTCAGGCCACCTTGCGATGCTCTACTCCGCTTATGATAATTTCAGATCAGATCACTCATACAGGTCTCAAGGTACGTACTCGAACCAGCTCACGATGGTCAACCCAGCTCTTGAGGGTTAACTCAGCTTGCGACCCTGCTCCTTGCTGAATGATACATCCCAACTAATTATCAGCTCAGACCAATACGCTGGACATGTTCGTGCTTCAGCAGCAACATCTCAGCTCAAAGACTCAGCAAATCTAAACACATCTTGCACACGGTCTGGTCCAGCTTGATTACGGACCAGCTCGAATAACCACACCAGCAAGATTCTAAGCTGAAACTTTCGTCAAAATACGTCCAGCGCACTCCGAACTGAACAGTTCTTCAGCAAACTCCAATCAGCTTACACTCCTAAGATCACCACAGACTACGCGAACAGCTCGCACCAGTTGTCAGGCCCCGTGCTAATTACTAACAATTAACACATAATAAGCGCATAATCACGGAAGCTTAAAATTAGGGCTTAAAAATTTTTCGAAATACTAAGGCCTGAACTTCAATTCATACATTCAAAATAGCGATAACAAAATACGAGTTGACTCCAATTCCAACACAACAAGTATCAATCAAAAATATAAATCCCCAATACATGATAACACGGGGCATCCCCCGGTTCAATACATATCATATATAGACTGGGACTCAAGGACGCGGGGATCGACCAGCTGAACTTCCACTCGGTCCAGCTTGATTACCTAGAGCTCCTGCAAATG